>QRFJ01001850.1:168745-339046 GCA_006176705.1 Cocos nucifera | reverse complement strand
AGACTTTCTTTTGGAAGAAGTCCGTTCCATAGCAAGAACTGAGCCTTTAGAACCTTTCATAGAAAGCTCAGCGGTAACCAGCATATTCATTAACTCGGCCAAGAATTCTGAAGTTTATGCATGTGGTAATTCATGATGAATTGCCCATATGCATCAGTCAAGGATTGCAGAATAATATCGTTCTGCAGGTCCAAGTCTAACTTCACACCGAGCTTCTCAAGCTCTTCCATGTCCTTGATCATTGTCAGATAGTAATCTTGGACTGACTGCCCATCACGCATCTTAGCCTTAAAAAGTATTTGTGACTTGATATTTGGCTGCGCGACTCTGTTCACCAAACATCTCCTGCAGGTGAGCCAACATTTGGCGAGCAGTCCTGATATCTTCATGTTGGCGCTGGAGCTCATCAGACATCGAGCCCAACATGTAATATCTGGCCTTATTATCTTCGTCTATCCATTTCTCCAGAGACGCTCTCTGTTCAATAGATGGACGCGCTGGTAAGGTGGGAGGGTCCTGGTCCAGTACATGGGTTAACTTCTCGAACCCAAAACTATTTTGTAGTTCCTGAGCCAATCTTTATAATTGGGTCCTGTCAGTCTATGTGTGTCCAGGATACGTGCCAATGGGTTGGACGCAGACATTTTCCTATAGAGAGTCAAAGATTCTAGTTAGATACTGTAATTTGACTTGACCAATTTATTTAGGAATTTTATTTTTAAACAAATTAGCTCCACTATTTTCTCGGATCCCTACACTCCCTCTGTAGAGATGCAAAAATCTTCACGATTAATGATTTCTAGTGGGTGGTGCGGTCTCACCAACTGACTCATCACCTCACCTAACAGTTATTGGTGATGGGTTAGCCAATGAGTGAACAACTCTTGTTCAATGATTCTCTAATCATGGTGCACCCAAACTTGGTCTCTAATTCATGAATCTCACTGTATCCAGAATATTGATCCACTCCTTAGTTAAGTCAGACCCACCATTTGCATAGACTGGGTTCCTAATTGAGTCTCTCACCGTATCCGGAATATTGAGCCCAACTCATCCTCCAGCCCATAGCATCCAATGCCTAATAGACATGGTTGTATCTTCTGGTGCAACTGAGCCACTATATCCAGCCGAGAACAATCAACCCCGGGAAGGGCCTGCACATCTACAATGGTGGAAGACCTCAGACTTAATCTTTTCTTAGGGAGAATTGATTCAGGTCTCATTAAACTAGACTTGGCTTAGTCATAACAATTATGACTAACCTAGTGGCATGGGTTAGCTCGGATTATTGACCACCTCAGATCAGAACTTGTCAACAGATATGGCCAGGTAAGTGAGATCCGGTGGAAGGAATATGCCATTAACTCGTACAAGAACGCATTCAGGTCGAGTAGCTTCCAATTAAAAACTAGTCGGTCGTATGTGCCAAACTTACCTTAGACACCAAATTGTTGAGCAGAACCAATTGGGTTAGCCTACAATCCAGACTCTAACCTCTGAGCCTAATTAGGTCTTGCTTGATCGTGACTCGATCTTGACCCAGACTTAATCCTATTAGGCTGGTCAATTTAAGCATTGTTGATCCCATCTAACTAACTCTTGATTCGGTTTGATCAACCGCTTAGACCTAATTGAGCTACCCAAGCTCGAACCCAGTATTATGAATATGTCTTAGATCTAAAATTCTCAATTTTAGACCTAATTAATATTTCATAAACTTAATTCTTAATTAAGTAGGGTTCATAAACAAAATATGCACAATAAATCCTAGGGTTTCAGGATCTAGGGTTTTGCAGAAAGTAAGTTTTGGGTTTCTGATTAAGGACGAACATGCAGCACCCCTACACATCATAAGAACACCCCATCGAATGGAAAGAGAGGGCCTTTAAACCCTTCTTCATTCTTATGACCGGACGGCCAAGAGGAACGCCTTAATCAGGAACATGCAATACTACAAAACAGTTTTAGATCTATATCATATATCTCATATACAAATAGATCTAATCATGGCATATTTTGCATACATCTCATGTATCAAATCATGCATATTTTCAGATCTAAATTATCTCATAATAATCTAAAAAATTAGATTTAAATTGATCTAATCAAAATAAATTCTAATCTAGACAACTATGTAGAACTATTCTACAACTAGTCTAGACATGCATCAATCACATCTCATATGATGTTAAAATTAAATAATTTTATTTGCTATTTTTTAGATGTTATTATAACCATTATAATATCAAAAAATAGTAAATAAATAGATCTAAAACATAGGTTAATCAGATTAAATTGAAAACATGCAAGACTATTCTATAGAACTATTCTATTTTAGAACTAGTCATGCATATTTTCTAATCTTAGATCCAAATCATTTAATTTTAATTTTTTCTAATTTCAGATCTGATCACATCTCATGTGACATCTAAAATTAATTATTTTTAATTAAAATAAATTTAAAATTAGATCTAAATATTTTTAGAACCATGGCTCTGATACCAGTTGAAGGGGAATCCTGATTTCCCAGTCCAGGTTCGTTCAGATCTGATCAGATCAAGAGATATATTTCAAAAATTTTTCTCTTTAATCTGTATCAAATTTAAAATATTTCAAATTTGATTCTCATTATTTTAATAAAAAAAATAAAATAAGAATAAATTAAATTAAATTAAATTTACTTGATTTGGGTAATCCTATTACCCTGTTGATGATCCTATTTGC
This sequence comes from Cocos nucifera, assembly GCA_006176705.1. Taxonomy (NCBI): domain Eukaryota; kingdom Viridiplantae; phylum Streptophyta; class Magnoliopsida; order Arecales; family Arecaceae; genus Cocos; species Cocos nucifera. The sequence continues at coordinate 336,322 of QRFJ01001850.1, read as the reverse complement.
AGCGGAAGGTTCTGGATCTAGCCACGCAAGCGCCTGGCCTCTACCGATATCCACTCAGGCTGGATCTAGAGATCCTCTTCTTCTCTATCATGTCTCCAAAAATCAGATCTGGATCTGATCTGGAGGATCTTCAAAACTCCTTTTGAAGATCAGCAGTCTCCTTTGCAGTAGTGCAGCCTTCTTGCTTTTGATCTTCTTTCTTTGATCTGGATCGCACCAACCAAGCTCCAAAACTATTTTGGACATGGAAAGGAGAGGGAGAAAAAGCTTTGGCATGGAGGAGGAGAGGAGAAAAAGCCTTGGGCGTGGGGAATTCTAATTACTCTTTGAGTTGGGTATAGGGTCTTATTTATAGACTAACTGTGATCCAACTCCTCTTCTTCCCAACCAATCACAACCCTTTGTGAAATCAGATCTAAATCTGATTGGTGGGAATAGAGTCCCCTGGATTCCTCCTTAGAGGGTGCCTAAGACCAAGTCAAAGTTGGATTCTTAGAAGAACTCTAATTGGAATCCAAAAGGGAGGTGGAGTCCTTGTCCAACAAGGACTCCAGGGCGCCTCCAACTTGGGTGCACGCCTAGGGTGGCGTGCGCCCTCCTCCTTGCCAGGTTTTGGCAAGGGGACAGGCCCCCACCAGCTCTCCAATAGGTGCATGACATGTGGTCAAAAGTCAAAGTGTCAATGGTCAACGTTTGACCAGTCAAAAGTAGACTTTTGACCAAAGTCAAAGAACAAGAAATGGCAGGTGACCAAAAATGGTAGGTAATGTCTTACAAAATAAGACAACCCTTTTTGATTTGGACTACCTCTAGTCAGACCATATGAAGGCCTCTGATTGAGCACAAACTCTATTGGCATAGATAGGATAACCTATTTATGATAGTAAAAGAAGAACGTTAGGTTCAATCGAGTGCTAGCACGATTTCTTGAACCTAATTGAATCTCATTCAGATCAATTGAACTGGACTAGTTCAATTGATGATCACCAGATTCAAACCCTTGTTTGTGTGACCCAATTAGGTTCAGTTCTGTATGGTAATGAGATATGTCATGATCTCTATCATCGACATCATCGAAACTTCTTTCGATGGATCAGAACTCTTTTGATTCGAACAGCTAGAATGATCGATCATCTAAATCATTCTAATTGCTCCCAAAATCCACCAGTGATACCTAGCAGTATATAGTGGCAACCCATCAGAGCTGAATGTGAACCTCTTGGTGCAGCTACCTGTGTGATTAAGTTCTTCTATCTTGAGCCCCGATCAGATTAGGGTTAAGGTAAACTCGTCAAACCCTAGTCTCTGTCATATGATGTAATCATTCGATTCGAGTCCGATGTGAAAATCTAAATAGAAACTCTTTCTATTATTTCACTCTACCATGGCCATGGACTTCTGAACTCGATTCTCATGATTATCATAGGGCTGCTCCTCTACCACCAAGGTAGATAGATTCCATCTTGATGCTATCTAGTTCCTATAATGAACATGCTATAGCCAACATACACCTTAGGGTTCCATATGACTAGGAGACCGAGTAATGATGTAGTCAAACTATAACACCCTCAAGGTGAACTATCGATGCACCTTAGGTCAAAGAACCAGACACACTACCGTAGCATTGAGTCAGTCATTGACGAGAAGGTAGACTCCCTAATGACTACTCGAGGTGGTCACGCTCAGTGCCCTCATTCTCTAACGAGTACCTGTACTCTCGCTCCGGTGTCTCCACACCATAGACTCAAGACTCATCTACTAAAGAGAAGCGATTGTACACCAACCTTTCGGATCAATCACCATCCTCGTGATGATCCTATGGTCGGGAGCATTTTATGAGTTAACAATGATTATTCATGTCTTAAATTTTTAACTCTTAAAAATATGAATTATCATTACCATTAACTCAAAGGATGTATCATAGATACTAAATACACATATGTGATAGAAAATAATCTATTTTATTGATATTAGTCAAAATTATAATTTTGCCCCTAGAAGTGTATTACAAGTGTCAACCAATTCTGGCTTCTAGGGCATATATATCTAACATAGACATCCATCCAATTGGATCTCTGATATTTTTGAAGGATTAATTAGTAATTTGATTATTGATTAGCTCAATTTGATTGAGTAATAAGGATTTGATCAAATCTGATTGAATTGGATTCAATTGGGTTTGACCCGATAAGGTAATGAGATGACCTTATCGCTATGGAAGATTTGATCCTGATTTGATCGAAACCGGACTTAATTAATTTTTAATTTGATTAAAATTATATTAGATTGGGTTAAGCCTAATTTGGTTGGGCTTTATCTAATTTAATTAGATCTAGAATTATTGGTCTGGTTGAAACTAATTAAGACAAATTCAAAGTATGTTTGAATTTAAACTTTCTCACTATGCCACCTTGCTTTGACTTTTTCACTCCTGTCTCATGCCCCAAATTTTTTATGTAAGTTTTTCTCTCACAAAAGAAGGTTTCTATGCCCCTCCTCTCATCTACTTTTAACCTAGTCCAAGCGTTGGACCAGTTCAAATAAACTTGAATTTTGAATTCAAGTTTTGGTTAGTTGGTTGAAACTTCCTATTCTTATCCTCTCAATGCGTCAAACTCATTTCTCACGCATACTTTTGTGCATTTTTGAGTATGGGCACATAGAAGGAGAGTCCTTCTACACATCAAATACTCTAGTTTAGCATTGGGAAGAGATAATCTTTACACTTGAATTTTGGATTCAAGTGTTTAGTTGAAACCATTTAACTTATTTCTCCCTTATGCAATCCTACACACAAATCACACTGTTAGCGCACATTTAAAATTGTTTTTCATGTGGGCATGCATGGGTTTACATGAAAGAAGGCTGAGGGACATTAGAGGATTTCTTAAAGAGAGAAAATCAGAGTGGGACGCATCCATTTGGGTTGGAAAAGTCAAACCAAGATTCTTGCACTTAAAATCTTTACATGTCACTTCATTTATTTTCTAATCTTTATTCACCTATCTAATAGGTGTTTTTAGAGAGGTGTATGATAGAGGTAGAGTCCCTTGATCCATGAAAAATTATTTCATAGGAAAATTCCAAAGTGAGAGGGCATGAGAGGATTTTTCGTAATCAGGGTTTCTGGTGAGTGCAAAACCCTAGAAGTGGGTCTCTGGGTTCGGGTGGAGAGATCGAGTGCTGTGAGCATCAGATCACCACCAAACATTAGACACCGACTCATCATCCTCCATACTCTATTTTTAATTTTTTGGAGTATCCAATAAATCAATAAAAAGAGGATCAATTGGATCGATCATGATCGACCGTCGAAGGCCTCAGTAAGGAGCTAGCACTCCAGTGGAGCTGGTCAGGACCAAGAGCTCCGTGTGGACCAACCATAGAGGTTGGATGAGTGTGTGGCTACAGAGTGACACCACAACTTATTTTGATAGATTCAAATTGCGAAGATCAGCTACTCACACATAGGTATCATGTTCTGAACTTGTATCGATCAACAGATTCGATTTGCTGATCAATCAAATTTAAATTTTAAATTACATATTAGCATGTCTAGATCATGAGTAGAGTTTATTTGATTAGATCAATGCATGCAATAGATTAATTTTAGATTAATCTAATTCTTTCACTGCTATATAATTCAAAAATATTTTGAAAATGCATGCTTTTACCTTGCTCAATTTCCTTCAATGGCATCAGAGCCAGGTTGCTTGACATGTCTAATATGTAATTAGAAATAAAATATTAGTATATTTGATATGCTTAATCTAGATAACTTAGTAATCAAGAATGAATGAGCCATTAAGCCGTTCGATCATAAGGAGCAACTATGGTTTAAAGGACATGTCCTCCCATTCAGTGGTGATCTCTTATGGTGGCAGGAGTGCCACCGTGAACACATTCATTAAGATAAATTATGAAAGAATTTTAATGATTAAAATTATTTTAATTTAATAATTAAATATGAATGTATTTTAGATTAAATCTAAAAGATTGATTCATAGTTTAATTTTCATTATATTTTGTTTTCTGTTTAAAACTAGCAATATGTTGCTGTTTGAGAAATGAGCCGACCCATTTCTAAAATTAGTCGACCCATTTGGAAAATAAAAAATAAAAATCTTTCAAAATTTGAAAACTATTTTTGAAATACCGAATCCTAACCCATTAGTCGAAAAACTTAATTAAAAGAATTATGTATTGTCTTCTAGGTTCTAGAATTGTGAATTAAAGATCCTAAGATAAAATCATAAGGCTGTGCATTAAAGAATTAGATGAATTAGGTACATTAATTGGGTTAGAACTAAGGTTAGTTAAAGAATAGATTAATCTAGAGTACTTGATCAAATCTAACCAAGTGTTGAATTATATTAGGTCATGTACACTTTAGAATCAACTCTAATAGTTATAGTTGGACAAGTCCATGTCTTTAACTAGACTAAGATGGACTTGATTCATAGCTACGTGGTTAAGCCCAAAATTGCTAGGTTGATCAGATTAAACCTAATTAACCAATTGGTATCTAAGGTAAGTTTGGTAGTCTAGACCAGCGATTTTTAATTAGGAGCTTCTCACACTGATTCGATTTTTGATGAGTTAATGGCATATCTCTTCCACTGATCTCACTTACCTGGCCGACAAGGTCGATTAAAATTTGATTAGATCACTTGGTGGTTTGGACTGACCTATGTCATTAGGAATCAATTTGATTGATTTCAATCAGTAAGACTGAATAAGGTACCCATGGACCTAAATTGATCCTAGTCCAACCTATTGAATTGATGAAGTCAGTGGAAGGACTTGACTTGGTGAAGTCAGTAGGAGAAATTTTGTTCATATCCTTTCTATCTTTAAATCATATATAAACTAAATCTTCTAAATTATTAGATCCTTAAAATGACTAAGTTATAGGGATAATCGAATCACATCTGCCCATTAAAGTGAATAGTAATAAATCCAATTTTCTGAGTGAACATTGGAGGTGCCTTACACCTGGTGTTTATTTGGATATTGGAATTACTATACATCATATGATGATTAGGTCGCACTCTCTTAATGGTGATCAGGTTAGCCAAAGCTTTCCTTGGGCTTGATAATCATTAGTTTGATGCACTGAAGTCAATCATGTTAATGGTTGGACCTAACCAGACATTTTTAGTGGAGGCCATAGCCTACTAATTTGGCATCTGCGATAAAATCTAAATACTAAAAATTATTTAGAGAAATAATTGATTGTGAACCTACCTATAGATGCACATGGGTTAGCCAGAGCTTTTCTCGGGCTCGCATGTAGTCTATGTGCATTCCAATATCCGCTAAGGAGTTACTGTAATTCCTCGAATTGGAGGTAGAGACTATCAATTCATTAAAAATAGTAAGAGAATCTTTAGACTAAAGTCTAAGTTTTTAGGATTAATTAATTTAAATACTAATAAGGTTTCATGTTTTTCTTTCAGATAATTAGAATGGCTAGAGTAAGTCTGCTTCGTTCATTGTTGGATAGTGGCAAGTATTTAGGATCTAAAAATAAGGAGTCTAGTGTTGACCCTAATAAGGAAGACCCAAAGAGAAATTGTCCTTTTAACCCAAATAGGCTGAATAGAAGAAATCAGTAAGTGGTTGCTGGTCAAGACTATTATATGATAATACCTTATAATTTCTTTATATATGATACATGTACCTGGGTATTAGATATCGAGAGTCCAATTTATATATGCAATTCATTGCATGGACTTCAAATTGGTAGAAAATTTGAGAATGGTGATAGATTTCTTAATGTTGGGGGTGGAAGTCAAGTTTTAGTCCTAGCATTAGGAACTCTTGAACTATTTTTCAAAAATAATAGTCTCATTTAAGTGACTGTCACTATTGTCCATCTTTTATAATGAACATAATATTCGTTGGATTTTTGGCCCAAGATGGTTATAGTTTATCAATAAAGGGACGTTATTATGATATCATTATGAACGATGTCACAATAATGTAAGAATAATTAAGAAATGATATTTATATTTTATCATAGTTTATTAGTGTAATGTACACGTCGAATAAATGACCAAAACTAGATAATGTCACTCATGCTTATCTTTGGCGCTGTAGGCTCGATCATATAAACAAGAATAGGATTAACAAGTTAGTCAAAGAGCATATCCTAGACATTGATGATTGTAAATCATTGAATACCTGTGAGTTCTATCTTCTTGGTAAGATGACCAAATCACCTTTTACTGAAAAGGGTAAGCGGGCCACTGAGCTTTTAGGTCTAGTACATACTGATGTATGTGGACCTATGAACACATGTGCTAGAGGTGGATTTTATTACTTCATATATTTACTGATAACCTATCTAGGTATGGGTATATTTATCTTATGAAGAATAAATTTGATTTGTTTGAAATGTTCAAACGATATCGAAATGAGGTAGAAAAATAACTTAAAAAGAGTATTAAAACTCTTCGATCTAACCAAGGAGGTGAATATATTTCCAACAAGTTTCTGACATATCTAGGAGAGAATGAGATTCTCTCACAATAGATCCCTCCTGAAACACCACAGAATAATGGTGTATCTGAAAGAAGAAATCAAATCCTATTGGACATGGTTTGGTCCATGATGGGATTTACAAGTCTGTCGATTTCATTTTAGGGTTATGCACTAGAAACTGCCTATTTTATGTTGAATAATGTTCCAAGCAAGTCTGTTGCAAAGACTCCATATGAGAAATGGATTGGGCATAAGCCGACACTCTCTCACTTTAGGGTTTGCGGATGTCCAGCTTATGTTAAATGTTTGCGGTCAAAAATTCTTGGACCTAGGTTCGATAAATGCTTGTTCATAGGGTATTCCAAGAAAACTAGGGATTATTACTTCTACCTTGCTGAAAAATAAAAGGTATTCGTCAGCAATAGATAGTCTTTTTGGAAAAAAAATTTCTTAGTAAAGAAACAACTGCATCTAATGCTGAACTTAATGAAGTTCGATAAGTGGAAGAATCGATACATTCTAGTGAACCTGTAGAACTAGATTTGATAAGATCAAATCTAGAGCCTATTGATATGGCACCAAAAAAATCTGATAGAGTACCGCATCAACGGGACAGATACATAGTTTCTTGGTCTGAAATGGTGATCCTATTGAACTTGATAAGAACAATGAGGATTCGATCACCTACATGAATGCCATGTAGAGGTCTAACTCCTATAAGTGGCTGAAAGCCATGAAGTTCAAAATAGAATTCATGAAGGTCAATAGTGTATGGATACTAGTTGATCCACCTGAAGGGGTAAAATCCATTGGGTGTAAGTAGATTTTCAAAAGAAAATAGAGTGCAGATGGGAAGATGGAGACCTATAAAGTCCATCTAGTTGCTAAGGGATATCCCCAGCATTATGGTATTGACTATGATGAGATGTTTTCTCTAGTGGCAATGCTCAAATCTATTCGGATCATACTTGCGATAGCAGCATATCTAGATTATGAGATCTGGCAAATGGATGTCAAAATAGCTTTCCTAGATGGAGAGCTTGATAAAGAGGTGTATATGATACAGCCTGAGGGTTTCACATCCACAAACAAGTCTAAGGTGTGTAGGCTTCAAAGATCCATCTATGGATTGAAGCAGGCATCGCGGAGTTGGAACATGCATTTTAATAATGTAATCAAAATGTATGACTTCGTTAAGAATGGAGAAGAACCCTATGTATATAAATGAAAATAAAGGTTTGGCTGTCGTTTCAATTCTCCATGGAGGACTTGGGAGAAGCTTCCTACATCCTAGGGATGAAGATCTATAGGGATAAATCTAAAAGATTGCTAGGATTATCCTAGTCTACGTACATTGATACCATGCTAAAGAGGTTCAGCATGGAGAATTTTAAGAAGGGCTATCTCCCGATAAGCCATGGAATTTTGCTCTCGAAGATGAATTATCCGATAACTCCTCAAGAGAGAGAGTGTATGAGTAGAATACCATATGCTTTGATAGTGGGTTCTATTATGTATGCCATGATGTGTACGAGATCAGATGTGGCATACTCACTAGAGATAGGGAGCAGATACTAGTCTGATTCAGGTGAGAATCACTGAAAGGTTGTGAAGATAATCCTGATGTATTTGAGAAATACCAAGAATCAGTGGCTCATCCATGGAGATACTAACTTGAAACTTATGGGATATACTGATTTCAGTTTTCAGTCAGATCACGATGATAGCAAAAGTGTGTTAGATTTTATTTTTATCCTAAATGGTGGAGCGGTCTACTGAAAGAGTTTCAAGCAGCACACTATAGCTGATTCTGTGTGCGAAGTGGAGTATGTCGCAGCATCGAATGCTACGAAGGAAGCTATGTAGCTACAAAAGTTCATCAGCAAGCTAGGAGTGGCACCCTCCTTGGATAGTCTAGTTTTGCTATACTATGACAGCATTGGAGCCATAGCTCAAGCGAAGGTGCCGAAGGCACATCAACGCACCAAACATATTCTGTGTTGCTACCACCTTGTACGAGAAATCATGGAGCAAGGTGACGTCGAACTTCAGAAGATCGATAGAAAGGAGAACATGACCGACCCCTTTACTAAAGATTTAGGAATCAAAGAGTTCGATAATCACAAATGGAAGATGGGTATTCGATACTATTCTGAGTGGCTTTAGTCTAAGTGGGAGTTATTTGGATTTGTGTCCTAAAGTCAATTATCTAGGTTATAGATGGTTGAGCTAAATATAATTGTACTTAAATTATTAATGAATAAAATTATTCTATTGGCATTTTCATCATTTTGTGCTGAAGGAAAATCCTTATTTTCCAGACTTGGTTCGTTCAGATCTGATCGGATCAAGAGATATATTTCAAAACTTTTCTCTTTGATCCAAATTAGATCTGAGATATTTTAGATCTAATTTTTATTATTCTAATAATTAAAATAAAATATAGATAAATTAAATCAGATTTAATTTACCTTGATATAGGATAATCCTGTTACCCATTATGATCTTATAAGCAGCAAAAAGTTCTGGATCTAGCCATGCAAGTGCCTGGCCTCTACCGGTATCCACTCGGACTGGATCTAGAGATCCTCTTCTTCTCTATCACGTCTCTAAAAATTAGATCTGAATCTGATTTGGAGGATCTTCAAAATAGCTTTCGAAGATCAGCAGTTATCCTTTACAGTAATGCAGTCTTCTAGCTTTCTATCGCCTTTCTCTCACCTAGATTGCACCAACTAAGATCCCAAACTTCTTTGAGCATGGAGAGGAGAAGGAGAAGATGAACTTGGCATGGAGGAGGAAGAGAGAGGCAGCCTTAGGGTGTAGAGAATTATTCCTTTTTTTTTTGAGTTGGGCGCAGGGTCTTATTTATAGACTATGCATGATCCAACTCTTCTTTATCCCAACCAATCACAATCCTTTGTGAAATCAGATCTAAATTTGATTGGTGGAAATAGAGTCCCTTGGATTCATCCTTAGATGGTGCCTAAGACCAGTCAAAGTTTGTTCTTAGAAGGAGTCTAATTAGAATCCAATTAGGAGATGGAGTCCCTATCCAACAGGGACTCTTGAGTGCCTCAAGCTTGGGCGCATGCCATCTTTGGCATGCGCCTTCCTTCTTGCCAGTCTTTGGTAGGGGGACAAGCCCCCACCAGCTCTCCAATAGGTGTGTGACATATGGACAGAAATCAAAGTGTCAATGGTCAATATTTGACCAGTCAAAGGTCAACTTTTGACCAAAGTCAAAGGACGAGAAATGATAGATGACCAAAAATGACAGGTATTGTCTTACAAAATAAGACAATCCTTTTCTGACCTGGATAGGCTCCAGTCAGACCAAGTGAAGGCCTCTGATCGAGCATAAACTCATTTGGCTCAGTCAGAACAACTATTTATGATAGTAAAAGAAGAACATTAGGTTCAATCGAGTGCTAGTACGATTTTTTTGAGCCTAATTGAATCTCATTCAGATCAATTGACTGGATCAATTCAACTAATGATCACCAGATTCAAACCCTTATTTGTGTGATCTAATTAGGTTCAGTTCAATATGGTAATAGAATATGTCATGATCTCTATCATTGACATCATCGAAACTCTTTTCGATGGATTAGAACTCTTCTGATTCGAACAGCTAGAATGATCGATCATCTAAATCATTTTAATTGCTCCCAAAATTCACCAGTGATACCTAGCAGTATATGGTGACAACCCATCAGAGCTGAATGTGAACCTCTTGGTGCAGCTACCTGTGTGATTAAGTTCTTCTATCTTGAGCCTCGATCAGATTAGGGTTAAGGTGAACTCGTCAAACCCTAGTTTCTATCATATGATGTAATCATTTGATTCAAGTCCGATGTGATAGCCTAAATAGAAACTCTTTCTATTATTTCACTCTGCCATGGCCATGGGCTTCTGGACTTGATTCTTATGATCATCATAGGGCTGCTTCTCTACCACCGAGGTAGATAGATTCCATCTTGATGCAATCCAATTCCTACAATGAACATGCTATAGCCAACATACACCTCAAGATTTCGAATGGCTAGGAGACCAAGTTATGGTGTAGTCAAACTATAACACCCTCAAGGTGAACTGTCGATGTACCTCAGATCAAAGAACCAAATACACCACTACAGCATCGAGTCAGTCATTGACGAGAAGATGGACTTTCTAATGACTACTCAAGGTGGTCACGCTCAGTGCCCTCATTCTCTAACGAGTATCTGTACTCTTACTCTAGTGTCTCTACACCGTAGACTCAAGACTCATCTACTAAAGAGAAGTGATTGTACACCAACCTTTCGGATCAATCACCATCCTCGTGATGATCCTATGGTTGGAAGCATTTTATGAGTAAATAATGATTATTCATGTCTTAAATTTTCAACTCTTGAAAATATGAATTATCATTACCATTAACTCAAAGGATGTATCACAGACACTAAATACACATATGTGATAGAAAATAATCTATTTTATTGATTATAGTTAAAATTACAATTTTGCCCCTAGAAGTGTATTACAAGTGTCAGCCATTTTTGTCTTCTAGGGCACATATATCTAACATGTGCATCTTTCCAAAATAAACTGTTCTGTGATAAGGTTCTTAGGACTATTTAGACTCGACAAAGAAAAATTTATTGTTTAGTCCTCAAATGTGTTCACGATCAAATGATTCATTATTACTCAGGACGATAATGTATCGAGTGTTGGTCGTTGTATACCATAAGTATTGATTGTCCTCTTAACCAAAAAGTATGGAGATACTATTATGGCATGCAGGTGAAGTGTAGAGTTACATTTTACTGAACATGATCCGACTATAGAGCTCTCTACTGTCAAGAGTTGCTCGCAAAGGATATGGATATAAGTGTCCCTTAGACTTGAGATCACCATGATGACTTACAAGCAACTCACTACACTTAGGTACCAAACTATCTGAATTTCTAATTTAGTAATGGAAGGCTACTAGGTATTGTCAAGTACATGGCTTGTCGGTGTGTGAGTCAAGATGGGATTGACCCCTCCAAGTGTTGGAGCAAGTGCATCGCTGTATTTCAATTTAGCAAATCCACAATCAGGGTAGTCCATATGATGGATGCTAAATTTTAAAATACATTATGGATGAATTTTAGGATTGACAATAAGCCCTAGATCATCCTTTGAGCATCGAGGTCAAATGGATGAATTATACGATAACCATATGCCATAGGTTCGTCATTGTTGCATTATGATTTTTTGACATATCCAAATGTCGGATACTATTGCTAGATGATCACATTGATTGGTACAAAAAATCAATTCTTGTGCTACCAGCTTAGGAATCGAACCTATTGGATCACACACATAAGGGGTTCCTATCTAATCTGATGGCTGATCATGAGTGTTGATGATCTAGAACTCTATGATCAAGAGTTCCATTGGATTGGAATCCTGTGACCAAGAGTTCCACTAGAGTGGGACTCTATCTTTGTGGATCCCACTAGACTGGGACCTAGAGTCCTATTTGCTTGGGACTCTTTGATCAAGAGTCCCACTAGACTGGGACTCCATGACCAAGAATCCTACTAGACTAGGGCTCTACCTTTATGGGTCCCACTAAACTGGGACTCAGAGTTCTACTTGTCCAAAACTCTTTGATTAAGAGTCTCACTAGTCTGGGACTCTATGATCACGAGTTTCATTCATTTGGGATACTGAGTTCAAGAGTCCCACTGGTTTGGGACTCTTCAAGAGTTTCATGTTAATGGAACTCCGTTGTTCGGACATCCACTCGATTGGGATTCTAATATTTTTAGAAGATTAATTAGCAATTTGATTATTGATTAGCTCAATTTGATTGAGCAATGAGGATTTGATCAAATCTGATCGAATTGAATTCAATTTGGTTTGACCCGATAAGGTCATGAGATAACCTAATCGCTATAGGAGATTTGATCCTGATTTGATCAGGACCTGAACCTAATTAATTTTTAATTTGATTAAAATTTTATTAGATTGGGTTTAGACTAATTTGGTTGGGTTTTATCTAATTTAATTAGGTCTAGAATTATTGGTTTGGTTGAAACCAATTAAGACAAATTCAAAGTAAGTTTGAATTTAAACTTTCTCCCTATGCCACCTTGCTTTGACTTTTCCACTCTCGTCTCACGCCCCAAATTTTTTACGTATATTTTTCTCTCATAAAAGAAGGTTTTTATGCCCCTCCTCTCATCTGCTTTTGACCTAGTCCAAGCATTGGACCAGTTCAAGTAAACTTGAATTTTGAATTCAAGTTTTTGTTTGTTGGTTGAAACTTCCTATTCTTATCCTCTCCATGCATCAAACTCATTTCTCATGCACATTTTTGTGCATTTCTAAGCATGGGCATGTAGAAGGAGAGTCCTTCTACACATCGAACACTCTAGTTTGGCATTGGGAAGAGATAATCTCTACACTTGAATTTTGGATTCAAGTGTTTAGTTGAAACCATCTAACCTCTTTCTCCCTTATCCAAACCTACACGCAAATCACACTATTAGCACACATTTAAAAAAAATTTTCATGTGGGTGTGCATGGGTTTATGTGAAAGAAGGTTGAGGGCCATGAGAGGGTTTCTTAGAGAGAGAAAATTAGAGTGGGGTGCATCCATCTGGGGTGGAAAAGTCAGACCAGGACTCTTGTGCTTAAAATCTTTACATGCCATTTTTTTATTTTCTAATCTTTGGTCACCCATCTAATAGGTATTTTTAGAGAAGTGTATGATAGAGGGAGAGTTTCTTGATTCATGAAAAATTATTTCATAGAAAAATTCTGAAGAGAGAGGGCATGAGAGGATTTTCGATAATTAGGGTTTCTCGTGAGTGCAAAACCCTAGAAGTGGGTCTCTGGGTTTGGATGGAGATATTGAGTGTTGTGAGCATCAGATCACCATCAAACTTCAGAGATTGACTCATCATCATCCATACTCTATGTTTTGATTTTTTGGAGTGCCTGGTAAATCAGAAAGAAGATGATCGATTGAATCGATCGTGATCAATCATCGAAGGCCCTAGTGAGGAGCTAGTACTCTAGTGAAGCTGGTCGGGACCTGGAGCTCCATGTGGACTAACCATAGAGGTCGAATGATTGTGCGGCTATAGTATGACACCATAGCTTATTTTGGTAGATTTAGATTATGGAGATCAGCTATCCACGCATAGGTATCGAGTTCTAAACTCATATCGATCGATAAATTCGATTTGTTGATCAATCATATTTAAATTTTAAATTATATATTAGCATGTCTAGATTCTAAGTAGGATTTATTTGATTAGATCAATGCATGCAGTAGATTAATTTTAGATTAATCTAATTCTTCCACTGCTATATAATTCAAAAATATTTTGAAAATTCATGCTTTTACCCTGCTTGATTTCTTCCACAAACTTACATCTAGTGCTTGTTTATGAAATAAGTTGATCTATTTTTGAAATGAGTTGACCTATTTAGTGAAATAGTGCTGGAATTTAAAGAACCTTTCAAAAATTTTGAAAAATATTTTCAAAATGTCGAACCCAAACCCTCAGTCTTAAACTTAATTAAGAATTAAGTATGATGAATTAGGGTCTAGCATTATGATTTAAAGTTCCTAAGTCATTGATCATAAAATATGGATTATCGAGTTAGTTGAATTAGATCCATTAATTAGGTTAGACCTAAGATTAGTTATAGAATGGATTAAATTAGAGTAATTGATCAAATCTAACCAAATGTTGATTTAGATTAGGTCAAGGATTCAGATCAAATTATAATAGTTGTAGTTGGTCAAGCCCATGCCTTTAATGAGGACCAAATGGACTTGATTCATGGCTATGCGGTCGAACCTAATATTGCTAGGTTGGTCAAATTGAAACTAATGAACCAAATGATATCTAAGCTAAGTTTGGCAGCTCAGACCAATGATTTTTAATTGGGAGCTACTCGCACTGATTTGATCTTTGACGAGTTAATGGCATATTCCTTTCACTGATCTCACTTACTTGGCCATTCTGGTGAATTAGATTTTGATTAGACCACTTGATGATTTGGACTCACCCATGTCAATTTGGTAAATCAGTTTGACTGATTTAGGTGCTCCTAATGCTGGCTTGAATTAGATCTTTATTGATCTGACTTGATGAAGTCAGTGGGAGGATCCAAATTGGCTAGTCAATTCTTCTTAAAATTAATTAATAAAATTTTTTAAAATTATTAGATTCTTAAAATGATAAAGTTATGGTGATAACTAAGTCATAACCTTGTAGTTGAGTGATAATAGGTCCATTGATTAAATAATCATTGGAGGTCCAAAAATTTGGTGCTTATTGACTAATGAAATTATCATTCATAATATAATAATTTAGTCGTGTCTTTCTAATGGTGGTCAGGTAGGCCAGCCAAAGTTAGACCTGATCATTTGTTAGTCTGATACACCAAATATAGTTATGTAAATGGTTCGACCTAACTGGATCTTTTCAGTGGAGGTCAAAGCCCACTGATTAGATTTTTGGGATAAAAATTAAATTACTAAAAGTTGTTTAGTAAAATAATTGGTTATGAACCTATTCATAGGTGCACACGGATTGACCAACCAAAGTTGGGCTCATGTGTAGTCTCTGTGGATTCTAGTACCCACTAAAGAATTAGGGATAATTTTTTGAATTATAGGTAGAGGCTACCGATTCAAAAAAAATAGTGGGAGAACCTTTAGACTATAGTCCAAGTGTTTAGAGTAAATAATCCATATACTAATTAGGTCTATAGTTTTTCTTTTATGCAGACATGGCCACTATCCTATCGCTTCGATCATTGTTGGATAATGACAAACTCATGAGACCTAACTTCGATAGCTGGTATCGAAAGTTGAAGATCATCCTGGAGCATAAATGGATCTTGTATGTACTGACTGATCTAGAACTTGAGGAGCTAGCCCTGAACACTATTAATGCGATGAGAGATACTTACCAAAAGTGGCTCAATGACTGCACCACCGTTCAGTGCATTATATTGGCGGCAATGAATGATGAGTTTAGCCACCGGTTTGAAAATGCCCAGCCCGAGGATATGCTTCAAATATTGAATTACTCCTTTGGCATGCCTGATGACGTTGAAAAGCATAAGACCAGTTGTGCCATTTTCAACGATCGTATGAGGGATGGGGCGTCAGTCACTGATCATGTATTATATATGATCGAGATGATTGAATGCCTGGGTAAGCTGAGTTTTATCTCTGGATGAGCAGTTTGAGAAGGATGCGATCGTATGGGGTTGCTGTAGAACTTTGAGAAGGAACATTAGCTCTAAAAGGGGTCGGTGAATGTTATGGGAGGATCTTCCTCTGGTCGACTCTTTAAGAAAGGAAAGAAAAATATGAAGAAGAAGAATAAGAAGGTTCAACCGCATGCTTAGAAGTCTACATAGGGTCAGACCAAGAAGTGCAAGCCCGATCAGAGCTAGGTGGAGTACTTCTTTTGCAAGAAGCTGGGGCACTAAAAGAGGAATTATCCTCAGTTCATGGCCTTCTTAGACCCGAACAAGCCAAGAAAAAAGCAAATAGCTGTTGGGCAAGGTAATTATATGATAATACCTTACAACTTTTTAATTTATGATACTACTGCCTAGGTATTAGATACCAAAAGCCCTTATCATATTTATAATTTGATACAGAATTTAAAGGTCGGTAGGAGATTTGACAAGGACGAGAGATTCCTAAATGTTAGAGATGGAAGACAAGTTCTAGTTCTAAGCTTTAGGAATCATGAACCTTATAATCAATTCTCATAGAGTTATTCTTAGTGATTGTCATTTTTGTTTAAGTTTTTTATTGAATGTAATTTTTGTAGGCCTTTTGGCTAAGAATAGTTATCAATTTTCAATAAAAGCAATTTTTTATGATATCATTTTGAATGGTATTATAGTTTGTGTTGGATAATTGAATAACAAAATTTATCTATTATCATAGCCTATTAACATAGTCCAAACATCCAGTAAACACCCTAGAATAGATGAAGTATCAGATGTCTACCTTTGGTATTGTAGGCTAAGTCACATTAATAAGAACAGAATAAATAGGTTGGCTCAAGAAGGAATTCTTGAGATCAGTAATTATGAATCACTACTGACTTGTGAGTCCTATTTTCTTGGAAAGATGACCAAGTCATCTTTTATTAGAAAGGGTGAACGAGCTAGTGAACCCCTGGGTCT
This sequence comes from Cocos nucifera, assembly GCA_006176705.1. Classification (NCBI taxonomy): domain Eukaryota; kingdom Viridiplantae; phylum Streptophyta; class Magnoliopsida; order Arecales; family Arecaceae; genus Cocos; species Cocos nucifera. The sequence continues at coordinate 319,629 of QRFJ01001850.1, read as the reverse complement.
AATACATACTGATGTATGTGGACCCATGAGTACAAGTGCTATAGATAGATATTTCTACTTCATAATCTTCAAAGATGATCGATTGAGGTTTGGATATGTCTATTTAATGAAGCATAAGTCGGAGTTGTTTGAAACGTTCAAACTATTTCGTAATGAGATAGAAAAGCAAACCAGAAAGAGTATTAAAACTCTTCGATCTGACTGAGGGGGTGAGTACCTTTCTAGTGAATTTCTGACATATCTTGGAGAGAATGAAATTCTCTTTCAATGGACTGCTCCTGAAACACCATAGCGTAATGGCATTTTTGAAAGGAGGAATCAGACCTAGTTGGACATGGTTCGATCTATGATGGGATTTGTCGATCTGCCAATCTCCTTCTGGGGATATGTGCTCGAGTCAACTTGTTATATTCTGAATAGGATCCTAAATAAGTCTGTTTCTAAAACATCATATGAGATATAGACAAGGCGTAAGCTAGTACTCTTGCATCGTAGGGTTTGGGAGTGTCCGACTTATGTCAAACATTTAGTAATGAACAAGCTCGAACCTAGGTCTGATAAGTGTAGCTTTATAGAAAACCCAAAAGAAATCAAAGAATATTACTTCTACCTAGCTGATGAGCAAAAAGTGTTTATCTGCCTTAAGGTAGTCATTTTAGAAAAGAAATTTCTTAGTGAAGGGACTAATTCCTCTAAGGTTAAGCTTGAGGAAGTTCGATAGGTGGAAGAACTAACATAAGTACCAGAACTTGAATCAGATTTGATTCGATCATACCCGTAACCTATTGAAACTGCACCCTTAAGACGATCTGATAGAGTACCACGTCAACTAGATAGATACTACAATTTCTTGGTCTAGGATGGTGATCCTATCGAACCTGATAAGAACGATGAGGATTCGATCACCTACATGGATGCAATGTAGAGACCCAATTCTGAGAGATGGCTTGAGGCCATGTGATTCGAAATGGAGTCCATGAAGGTCAATGATATATGGACATTGGTTGACCCACTCGAAGAGATAAAATCCATAGGATGTAAGTGGATCTTCAAAAGAAAATGAGATGCATGTGGAAAGGTGGAGACCTATAAAGCCCATCTGGTTGCCGAGGGGTATCATGAACGTTATGGTATTGACTATGATAAAATATTTTCTCCTATGGTAATGCTCAAATCCATTCGGATAATGCTTGCGAAGTTGTCCATCTGGACTATGAGATCTGGTAGATGGATGTGAAGATGGCTTTCCAAAATGGAGAGCTAACTGAAGAGGTGTATATGATACAACTTGAGGGATTCACATCCACAGATGAGTCCAAGGTGTCCAAGCTTTAGAGATCCATTTAAGGATTGAAGCAGGCATCTTGGAGTTGGAACATTCATTTTGATAGGATGATCAAAATGTATGGCATCATTAAGAATGAAGAAGAGCCCTACATATATAAGTGGGCAATGGTCTAGCAGTTGTATTTCTCATTTTATATGTAGATGGCATTCTCTTAGTCAGAAATGATATCCCTACATTACAAGAAATAAAATCTGACTGTCATCATAGTTCTCCATGAAGGATCTAGGAGAAGCTTTCTACATCCTAGGGATGAAGATCTATAGAGAGAGATCTAACAGTTTGCTTGGGTTGTCCTAGTCCACGTACATTGATACTATACTGAAAAGGTTTAGCATGGAGAATTTCAAGAAAGGCTATCTACCGATAGGTCATGAAATTTTTCTCTCGAAAAGAAATTATCCAACAACAGCTAAAGAGAGAGATACCAATCTGATCAGATGTGATGAATTTCTAGAGGATTTTATTATGTATGCCATGATATGTATGTAATCAGATGTGCCATACTCACTAGAGGTAGTGAGTAGATACCAATCTGATCCAGAAAAGAACCACTGGAATGTTGTTAAAACCATCCTGAAGTATTTGAAAAATATTAAAGACCAGTGGCTTGTTTATGGTGAATCAAGCTTAAAACTTGTGGGATTTATAGACTCTATTTTCAATCTGATCATGCTAACAGTAAGAGTGTGTCAGGATATATGTTTATCCTTAATGATGGAGCTGTCTGCTAGAAAAGTTTCAAGTAGCACATCATGGTCGATTCAAAGAGCGAGGTTGAGTACGTTGCTGCATCAGATGCTACCAAAAGAGTAGTGTGGCTGAGAAAGTTCATCACCGAGCTTGGAGTAGCATCCTCCCTAGATGGTCTAATTCTACTCTTCTGCGATAGCTCTGACACCATACCCCAGGTGAAGGAACCTAAAGCACAACAACAGATGAAGCATAATCTACGTCGCTTCCATCTTATCTGAAAAATCATGGATCAAGGTGACATCAATCTTCAGAAGATTGACGGAAAGGAGAACTTGCCTGATCCATTCACTAAAGTCATTGTAGTGATGGAGTTCGACAACTTCAAATCAAAGATGGTATACGATACTGCACCGATTGGCTTTAGGCCAAGTGGGAGATTATTAGGAACAGTATTCCAAAGATAATCATTAGTCTGCTGATGATTGAACTATCTTATATAATTATATATGAATTATTAATTGAATAAAAATTATTCTAGATTTTTCATCACCAATTTTCATCTTCCAATGAACTCTGATTTGTTGTGATAAAATCATTAGGACTATCTAGAATCGATAAAGAAAGATTTATCGTTTAGTCCTTAAAATTATTTGCGATCAAATGATGCGTTGTTACCAAGGATGATAACATTTATCGAGTATAGATCGTTGTGTGCTATATAAGTTAGTTGTCCTCTTAACCAAGGCATGTGAAGACACTAGTATGGCATGCAGGTGAGATGTAGGAGTATATTTGCATTGAACGTGACCGACTCCAGAGTTTTTTTGCTGTCAAGAATTGCTCTGATGGAATATGGGTATAAGTATTCCTTTGACCTGAGATCATCATGGTGACTTTCAAGCAACTCATAGTGCTTTAGTATCAGACTATCTGAATTTCTAATTTAGTGATGAAAGGTTTCTGGGTACAATCAAGTACTTGAGAAGTCAGTGCATAAGTCAAGATGGGATTGACCTCTCCTGGACTAAGAAGCTATGTTCAATAGTATTTCAATTTAGCCAAGCCTTGGCTAGGGTAGTCCTAGTGAGGGGTCAAAGTACTAATTGTTTTGAGACATAATTTGGATGTATTTTCTAGGATTAACAGTTTAATCCTAAGTCATTCTATGCACAGAGGTCAAAAGGATGAATTATGCGGTAATCATATTCACATAGGTTCTAAATATTACAATTGCACAATTTGACCTATCTAGATATCAGATACCATTGCAAGATGGTCACTTCGATTAGTATAGAAAATTGGTTCCTGTGCTATCGGCTTAGGTTCGAACCTGAGGGTCACACACACTAGAGGTTCCTACCCGATCTAATGGCTGATCAAGAAAATTTTAATTAGTGAATTGATCACTAATTAACTCAATTTGATCGAGTAATGATTTTTTGGTTCAAGTCCAATTGAATTGGATTCAGTTGGATTTGACTTGATTAGGTTATGAGATGACCTAATTAGATCAGATTAAATCTAACTTATTTAGGCTTAATTAGGCTTAGTTAAATCCTAATCACTGAGGAAGTTTAATCCATGATTTGATCATAGGTTTGGCTTAATTAATTTCTTATTTGATTAGGATTTAACTAAGCCTAATTAAGCCTAAATAATTTGGATTTAATCTGGTCTAATTGGTCCTAGACAAATTAGTTTGGATTGGATCTTAATTGGATAATGTTTGAAAGACTATTTTGACAAGTCTTATGCACCATGTCACCTAGATCATGCGCCCACCCTTTTCTCCATGAGAATTGAGAATTCTCTATAAAATTAGATGGCTACTATTTGAATTCAAGTGAAGTTTGAATTCAAATAAGTAACCACCTGATCCTTATCCCTCCACGTGCTCTCTATTCTGTTTGGCATAGATTAAAAGGAGTTTGGTGATGGGGCGTGCATAGAATCTCAGAGAGAAGTCCTTCTCCATAATCTTATTATGCATGAAAAACAATGAGAGTTTCCTGAGAGAAATTCTAGAAAGAGTTTTGCATAGGGTTCTGGTTGAATGCTGCCCTAGGTTTTTAGCCTAGGTTTTGGGAAAAGAGAACATGAGCTGTGAGTATCACAAAATCATGTGACTCTCGAGAGACCTTCTTCTACCTCTCCCCTACCACTGGTAATTTTTTGGAGCATCCAAAATCGCTAGAGGTTGATCGAATTAGTTTGATCTAAATCAGCCATCAAAGGATTCCTGTATCAAGCTAGCACTCGGGAGGAGATGATTGGGATCAGGGCCTTGTATGGATGATCCATGGGGGCCAGACGCACAGTGTGGCTTCATCATAATGATTGGACCTCCCTGTGACATTCGGATTGTGTGATCGACTACTTATGCAAGGTAATGTGTTCTGAACACATAAAGCAGTAAAAATAGTTTTCCTATAATTATTATTTTTATTTTTAGATATGAATGCATATATGATACATTAGATCTTGTAGGATGTAAGAATTTTTAATTTAGATCTGTAGCTCTTATTATTAATTTGATTAATAATAGTTTTTGCTGTATATATTTTTTGAAAATTTTTTTAAATGTAGAGCTAGAAATCCTACATGCTTCCTTCACATCTTCTATTCTTAACAAGATTATTGGAGCATAAAAGGACTGTTGAGTGGGCCTCTCCTTATGGGCCATTGAAAAGGCCTCTTCTTAGTGGCACAAGAGGGTCATTGTGGAAGCCTGTCACCTAGGGCACACTTCATCCTCGTTAAGATGTAGTTAACCTCTTATTTAAGAATGGAAGGCCTTCAATTCCTTGTAAGGATCTTCACCCACATTAGGACGAGGTTCACATCCTATTTCTGACATGGTTAACCTCCTGTTTAGGAACTAGATGCCTTCAGGATGGCTTTTATCCTTGTTATGATGAGATCCATCTTCTAACAAGATTACAGGGGCATGAAAGGACCATTGAGTGGGCCTCTCCCTGTGGGTCATTGAAAGAGCCTCTTTCTAGGAGCATAAAATGGCTGTTGTGGGGGCCTCTCCCTTGGGGCACTCTTCACTCTCGTTAAGACAAGGTTAACCACCTATTTAACAACTGGAGGCCTTCAATCCCTTGTAAGAGTCTTCACCCTTGTTAGGATGAAGTCCACCTCATATTCCTAACATGGTTAACCTCCTATTTAGGAACTACAGGCTTTTAGGATCGCTTTTATCCTTATTAGGATGAGGTCCACCTCTTGTTTCTAATAAAATTATGGTGGCATAAAAGGATCGTTGAGCGGACCTCTTCCTATAGGCCGTTGAAAGGGTCTCTCCCTAGGGGCATGAAAGGATTGTTGTGGGGCTCTCTCCCCTAGGGTACTCTTCACTCTTGTTAAGATGAGGTTAACGTTCTGTTTAAGAATTAGAGGCCTTCAATCCCTCGTATGGATCTTCTCACATATTAGGACGAGTCCCATCTCCTATTTCTAACATGGTTAACCTTTTGTTTAGGAACCAGAGGCCTTCAGGATGGCTTTTACCCTTGTTAGGATGAGGTTCATCTCTTATTCCTAATAAGGTTGCCAAAGCACAAAAGAACCATTGAGTAGGCCTCTTCCTATGGGCCGTTGGAAGAGCCTCTCTCTAGGGACACAAAAGAGCCATTGTAGGGGCCTCTTTTCTAGGGCACTCTTCATCCTCGTTAAGATAAGGTGAACCTTCTATTTAAAAACTGGAGGCCTTTAGTCCCTCATAAGGGTCTTCACCCACATCAAGATGAGGTCCACCTCCTATTTCTAACATGGTTAATCACCTCTTTAGGAACTGGAGGTCTTCAAGATCCCACTTCATTTAAAAATGACACTTGGCTTGATTATTTGCTGCCACAACTCAATTTACATAAGAGATGAGAATGTTAGGAATAAAGAATTTTAATTGAAGTATGGTTAGCGATAGTACACTCATAGATTTTTTGAATTCTAGGGTCATGAGAGTGTAGCTCCTCCAAGCTTTTTTATGTAGTAAGTTTTCGATCGGACAACCTCCTTGACTTTGTATGGGTCTTCCCAGTTTGAAGCAAGCTTACCTTGATTCTAGGGTTGAAAAATCTCTGCTTGATGTAACACCAGATCTCTAATATTGAATGTTTTACTCCTGACTTTGGATTTATAATACTGAGCTACTCTCTGCTTATAAGCTAACATCCAAATTTGAGCCTTCTCCTGCTTTTCTTTCAATAGATCAAGATTTGCCCTAAGATCTTGCGAATTGCTTTGTTCATCAAAACTTTCAATTCGTGCAAAGGGAAGCCAAGTTCAACTAAGATGACTGCTTTAGTCCCAAAGGCTAGAGCAAATGGGATTTTCCTAGTTGGCAACCTCTGGATGGTTCTATTAGCCTAGAGCGCATGATAAAGTTCATCTACCCATGTTCTTTTTGCTTGTTCAAGCCTTGCTTTTATCCCTTATAATAGAGCTCTATTGGTTACCTCAGTCTTGCCATTTGCTTGAGGATGGACTACAGATGTAAAATGATGAAAAATATTTAAGTTCTCAAAGAATTCAGCAAACTTTCTTCCCATAAATTGATGCCCATTGTCAGTGATCAGAGTCATGGTAGGCCAAACCTACATACTATTGACTTTTAGATAAAGTTCTACACTTTAGCTTCAGGGATTTTTGCCAAGGGTTCGGCCACAATCCATTTTGTGAAGTAGTCCACTGTTACTAGGAAAAATTTTTGCAATCTAGATGCCATGGAAAAAGATCCAAGTATATTCATTCCCTATTATGCAAATGGCTCCGAGATGCTTAAGGATGTGAGCTGGAAAGTTGGTTGCCTTTGAACATTATCATCTATTAGACACCGATCATATTTTCTTACATACTCAACTACATCTTCTTGCATGGTCGGCTAATAATACCTCTATCGAAGTAGCTTGTAGGATAATGATCTGGCTTTGAGATGGTTTCCATATACTCCATGAACTTCCTATAGGGCATAATTGGTTTCAGATAGTCAAAGGCACTTAAGGAGCAATAGAGAATAAGATCTCTTATATAGCTTATTTTCATATAAGACATAGCGAGATGTTTGATTTCTCAATTTCTAAGCTTCTTTGAAATTTTTAGAAAGAATTTGATCTTTAAGGTATAGAATCAATGGGTTGATTCAGCTGGGCTCATGATCTACTTGCATGATTTTCGAGGATTCTTTTGAGCTTGGGTGCTGAAAAGTTTCAAAGAAAACTTCCTTAGGCAACTTATTCAGAGCTAGAGTTGCCAACTTGGAGAGAAGGTTAGCCTTAGAATTCTCCACCATAGGAATTTGGTGAATGTCAAAACTGCTGAAGGCTGATGTTAGGCATTTTACTTTATCCAAGTACTTTTTTATACTTTTCTCCCAAGCTTCATAGCTACATTGACATACCCTACCACCAACTACGAGTCACTAAAGGGTCTCACCTATGCTGACTCTTGTAGTTCAGGCTTGACTAGATCGAGAACAGTGCGTTCTATAATAAAATCAGTCAATACATGATCTTTGATAGATGGCCAAGGTTGAAACTTAATATCAAATTTAGTGAGCTCAATCACCTACTTTGCTATTCTTCTAGAAGTATCTAGCTAGTGAAGAACTACTTTTATTGGTTGATCTATGAGGATTATTATTGTGTGCCCCTAAAAATAAGGTCAAAGATTTCTTGTTGTAATCAATAAAGCATAGGTTAGCTTTTCTAACTTCGTATACTTGGTTTCTACATCTCTCAAAATCTGACTAATGTAGTAGACCAGCTTCTGAACTTTTGCCTCCTCTCTGATTAGGATAGCTCCAATGGCTGTAGGAGATACTGCCAGGTACAGGAATAACTCTTCACTAGGATCGAGTGTGGCAAGGAGAGGAGGTGAGCTAAGATAGTTCTTTAATTCCTCAAAAGCTTGCTAACATTTTAGGATCCAGTAGAAGTTCTTTGATTGTTTGAGGACCTGAAAGAAGAGCATGCAATGTTCAGCTGACCTTGAAATAAAGTGATTCAAAGCAGTGACCTTTCCTGAATGACCTTGATCTTCTCTAGGTTTTCCTCAATGCCATGCCTTGATACTATGAATCCTAAAAACTTTCTCGAAGTCACCCCGAAAGCACATTTGGTTGGGTTCAGCTTCATTTTGTACTTCTGAAGGTTGTTGAATGTATCCATAATGTGATTTGTTGAAGATTGACTCTTGACAAGCATATCATCCATATAAACCTTCATGTTGTGGCCGATCTACTTCTTGAAGATCTTATTCACTAGATGTTGGTAAGTTGCACCTACATTTTTAAGCCCAAAAGGCATAATCCTATTATAATAAAGGCTAGGGTTAGTAATTAAAGCACTTTTATCCTCATCCTCGGGTGCCATCTAGATTTGGTTATATAGGTTAGATTAAACACTAGGATTGAGCGAACCAGATCTGGCGTTTCATGGATAGATCTTGAAACTTTTTCAAGATCAAGCAGCGAAAGACTTAAACAAATCAAATATTTATTTAAATAAATATGTAAACACCTAGATCTTAGATCTATTACATGATCAAGGTATGATATTAAATTAGAAATTTAAAACATAAAGAAGAAGGAAAGGTTGATCATATCAATCTAGATCTATGCAACATCTAATGCAGCTATAAAATAACAGATCGGATCTATTACTTGAGCAAGTTAGGCATCCTAACTTGGTGATCCAAGCTTGAGAATGAAGTCACAAGCTGCACATGCATCCGGCCTCTAGGAGTCATCTACACAAGCCCACGAACATGATCAAAGATCCTAAACCAAGAAATCAGCATAGTATGCTAGCACTGTGCTGATCTCTCTTTGACGGTCGATCCGATGCTTCCTTCTTTGAAACTTGGATACTCAAAAATACTAGAAGAAAAGAAGAAGATTTGTGATACTGAGATACCTATCAAATCTCACAAAAAGGAAGGAAGAGATCTGAAACAAAAACCCTAGAAGAAGACCCTCTTCTTCTTCTTTGTTCTTTTCTAGACATCTTGATTTGTGTTTTCAGTATCTCCATGACCTAGATAAATTTTTCTCTGATTTTTCTACACCAAAGAGACCTCACAAATATCAGTAATCCACAAAAATTTTAGCTAAAAATTTCTTTTAAATAAAGTGATATTCAGAGTCTAAGATTGGTAAAAAAACTATACTAGGAATGTCCAAACATGGGAAGTTGTTAGGGCGCCCAACTCTTGGGCACCCCCATCTTTTTTTCTGCCATGGACCAGCAAAGGGGGCACATGAAATAATCTCTTATTTACCATGGAAATCAGAGGAAATAAAGAAAGATAGGTCAGCACACAATGGGAAGAAGATTTGGTCAACAAGGATTCTATCTCATGGAATCCTTAAGCAAAACTAATTCCTCTTTTGACTTGGTCTTCCAACAAACTTTCATTTGAGAATTAGAAGAGAGAAAGGGGGGCATGAGAAGCCTTTTGGCATGGAGAATTTTATATAAAAACATAAAGAGAAAAGGATGGGGCACAAGGATTAGGTGGTGCAAGGAATAGAGAGTCCTAGTCACACTAGGACTCCTATTTTGACGTGGTCAAACAAGGTCTTTTAACCAAATAAAAATAAGAGTAAACCAACCCAATTAAATAAAGCCCTAATCCATTTAAGAACACAATTAAATCAGATTAAATAAATTTTAATTTTAATTTAATTTTTTAATTAAATTAAAAAATTGGGTTGATCCGAGTCTTAGTTAGACAAGGACTAGTTCTTTCTTGCATTTGGCTTATCCAATAAGCCAATTGGACTTGATCCAATCAAGCTCAAACTAAATCTAATTAAATCATATTTAATTAAAATTAATCTTAGCCTATTGACTTAATCAAATTAAGTCAATTAGCAATCAAATTGCTAATCGATCCTCCTACAATACTTGGATTAGGTCAAGCATCAATCATATCGATCATTTAACTCTAAAATGATTCCAAATCGCTGATCAACCATCCGATCGGAACATGAACTCTAATGTGTGTGACCTTATAGGTCCAAACCTAAGTTGATAGCATAGAAATAAATTTTTATATCAATCAAAGTGACCATCTAGCAATGATATCCGATGGCCGGATAGGTTGAAAGGTGTAGAACATCATCCTTAGAATCCATGCGAATATAGTTTCCATATAATTCATCTTCTTGACCATAATGCTCGTAGGATACCTCAGAGTTCAATTGTCAACTCTGATTAGATTGTCCACATTATATTTTAAAATATCAAATCCATCTAATGGATTATCCTAGCCAAGGTTTGGCTATATTGAAATATAGTGATACATTCTTCTCCAACTCTTGGAGTGGTCAATTCCATCTTGATCACACTCTGACTTCACAAGTACTTGACTATGCCTAAAAGTCTTCCATTGCTGAATTAGAAATTTAGTTAGTCTAGTATCAAAGCACAGTGAGTTGCTTGCAAGTCACTGAGATGATCTCAAAAATAAGGGATACTTATACCTATATCCCATCAGAGACATTCTCAATAGCAGAATGCTCTAGAGTTGGTCACGTTCAATGAGAATGTACCCATAAATCTCACTTGTATGCTATATCAGTGTCTTCACACTCCTTGGTTAAGAGGATAACTAACCTATATGGTATATAGCGATCTATGCTCGATAGATGCTGTCATCCTAATTAACAGCCTATCATTTGATCATGAATAAATTTAAGGACTAATCGATAAATCCTCTTTTTATCGAAACTAAATAGTCCTAAGGACTTCATCACAACAATGGAGTTCATTAGGAGATGTAAACTTGTGATGAAAAAGATGTCAAAAATTTTTTATTAATTAATAAATCAATTATAATATCTCAACCATCAATAGGCTGATGATTGACTTTGGGACATAATTTTCAACAACTCCTACTTATCCTAAAGCCACTAGGCACAATATCTAATACCCATCTTCGACTTATGGTTGTCAAACTCCTTGATTGCCAGGACTTTAGTGTAGGGATCGGCTAAGTTCTCCTTTTCATCAATCTTTTGAAGGTCGACGTCACCATGATCCACGATCTCATGGACCAAATGAAAGTGATGTAGAATGTACTTTGTCTGCTGGTGTGCCTTCAATTCTTTTGCTTGCGCTATGGTGCCAGTGCTGTCACAGTAAAGCTGGACTGGACCATCAATGAAGAATGCTACTTCAAGCTCGGTGATGAACTTCCTCAGCCACACAGCTTTCTTTACTGCATCTAATGCTGCCACGTACTCTACTTCGCAAATAAAGTCATCCACTATATGCTACTTGGAACTTTTTCAGCAAATGACTCCATCATTTGAGTAAAGATATACCCTGACATACTTTTACTGTCATCATGGTTAGATTGAAAGCTGGAGTCTGTAAACTCCATAAATTTCAGATATGACTCACCATAAATGAACTATTGGTCCTTAGTATTTTTTAAATACTTAAGGATGGTTTTAACCATCTTTCAGTGATTTTTTCTAGGGTTAGACTGGTATATACTCACTACTCCTAGTGAGTATGCCACGTCTGGTCTCGTACATATCATTACATATATAATAGATCTCACTATCGAAGCATATAGGACTCTACTCATACGCTCTCTTTCTTCAGGAGTTGTCAAACAATCCTTCTTAGAGAGAGAAATTCCTTGGCCTATCAGGAGATAGCCCTTTTTAGAATTCTCCATGCTGAACCTCTTCAGCATAGTTTCTATATACGTGGACTGGGATATACCAAGCATCCTTTTAGATCTATCCCTATAGATCTTCATCCTTAGGATGTAGGATGGTTCACCCAAGTTCTTCATGGAGAACTATGATGACAATCAGACTTTTATTTCTTTTAGTATGGGGATGACATTTCTGATTAAGAGAATATCATCCACGTACAAAATAAGGTATACCACTATTGGACCATTTATCTATTTGTAAATATAGGGATCTTCTCCATTCTTAACGAAGCCATATATTTTGATCACTTTATCAAAATGCATGTTCCAACCACGAGATGCTTGCTTTAATCTACAAATGGATCTCTGAAGCCTACAAATCTTGGACTTATCTATAGATGTGAACCCCTTAGGTTGTATCTGTTAGAAATTATGTCCCAAAGTCAATCATTAGCTTGTTGAGGGTTGAGATATTGTAATTGATTTACTAATTAATAAAAAATATTTTGGCATCTTTTTCATCATATGTTTTCATCTTCTAATGAACTCCATTATTGTGATAAAGTCCTTAGGACTATTTAGTTTCGATAAAGAGAGAATTTATCAATTAGTCCTTAAATTTGTTCACAACCAACTGATAGGCTGTCAATTAGGATGACAGCATCTATTGAGCATAGATCGCTATATGCCATATAGGTTGGTTGTCCTCTTAACCAAGGTTTGTGGAGACACTAGTATGGCATACAGGTGAGATGTATGGATACATCCTCATTGAACGTGACCAACTTTAGAGCATTCTACTATCGAGAATGTCTCTAATGGGATATAGATATAAGTATCCCTTAGACCTGAGATCACCACAGTGACTTGCAAGCAACTCACTATGCTTTAGTATCGAATTAACTGAATTTCTAATTCAGCAATGGAAGGCTTCTGGGCACAGTCAAATACTTGCAAAGTCGGAGTATGATAAAGATGAAATTGACCACTCCAAGAGTTGAAGAAGAATGTATCATTGTATTTTAATATAGCAAAATCTTGGCTAAGATAATCCATCAGATAAATTTGGTATTTTGAAATATAATGTAGACAACCTAATCAGAGTTGATAGTTGAACTTTGATGTGTCCAATGAGCATTGTGGTCAAGGGGATAAATTATATGAAAACTATATCCTTATGGATTCTAAGGATGGTGTTCTACATCTTCGACCTATCCAACCGTCGGGTATGATTGCTAGATGGTCACTTCAATTGGTATAGAAATTTATTCCTATGCTATCAACTTAGATTTAGATCTATGAGGTCACACATATTAGAGCTTATGATCTGATCAGATGGTTGATCAACTATTAAGAATCATTCTAAGGTTAAATAATCAATACGATTGGTGTTTAACCTAGTACAAGTGTTATAGGAGGATCGATTAGCAATTAGATTGCTAATTGGCTTAATTTGATTAAGTCAATAGACTGAGATTAAGTCTAATTAAATATGATTTAATTAGATTTGGTTTGGTCTTGATTGGATCAAGTCTAATTGATTTATTGTATAAGCCAAGTGCAAGAAAGAACTAGTCCTAGTCTAACTAGGACTCGGATTAAACCAATTTTCTAATTTGATTAGAAAATATGTCAAAATTAAATCTAATTTAATTAAGTCCTTAAATGGATTAGGGCCTTATTTAATTAGGTTGATTTAGTCTTAATTTTATTTGATTAAAAAATCTTGTTTGACTAAGTCAAAATAGGAGTCCTAGTGTGACTAGGACTCCCTATCTCCTTGCGCCATCTTGGTCCCAATATACCCCATACCCATCTTCGACTTATGGTTGTCGAACTCCTTGATTGCCAAGGCTTTAGTGAAGAGGTTGGCTAGGTTCTTCTTTCCATCGATCTTTTGAAGGTCAACGTCATCCTGATTCACGATCTCATGGACCAAAGGGAAGCGGCGTAGAATGTGCTTTGTTCGCTGGTGTGCCTTCGGTTCCTTCAGTTGGTATTAGCGCCTAAGCTCTTAGTACATGATTTTTATGCATGTCTAGATTATTTCTTAGATTAGATCTAATATATAATTTAATTATTAAATCTAAAATAAAATATTTTAGATTTCACTGACTGCCATAAGGTGTCCTACTGTAAGGTTTATCCATTACAGTGAATTGGTTGTCCTAGTACATGCTGATCTAAAATATTGATCATAAAATTTTAGATTAGATCTAAGAGATTTTATGATCTAATTAAAAATATTTTAATCTAATTTTAATCTTCATAAATATGTTAGATTTGATCTAGGAAGATTTATGATTGATTATTATTGAAACTATTTCAATTACATGAACCTGTTTAGATTAGATCTAAAGTAGTTTTATGTTTATTTTACTTGCATATTGATTATGAACCAAACATGCAACTTGGTTGATAGAACCATGTTGTAAAAATATTTTAGAAACATGAAAATTATTTTTGAAAAGTCAAACCCCAACCCTCAGCCCAAAACATAATTGAGAATTAAGAAATTGATTGATTAGGATCTAGGATTGTAAATTGAAGATCCTAAGACATAAATCATAATACATTGGGTTAAATGGATTAGTGGGGATTAGGTCCATTAATTGGGTTAGACCTAGGGTTAGATTAAAGAAAGGACTTAATTAGAGAATTGACTAAATCTAATCAATTGTTGTCTTAGATTAGGTCAAGGATTCTCTAGATCAATTACAATAGTTGTAGTTGGTCAAGTCCATGTCTTAAGCTTGATGCAAGATGGACTTGATTCTTGGCTATGCGGTCTAACACAAACTGTTAGGTTGATCTAATTGAAATTAATTAAACCAGTTGGTGTCTAAGATAAACCAGACTAGTGGTTTTTAATTGGCAGCCTACTTACCTGGCTATTTTTAATAGTTTCTAAGGCAAGCCTGGTAGACCCTTCCATTGCTCGAACTTACCTAACCTCTTGATGAGATTATGTTTTGATCAGATTGCTTGACTATTCGAGCTAACCCATGTTAGCTAGGTAAATCAGTTTGATTGATTTAGGTACTCCTAGACCAGCCTATTCATGTTCTCCCTTAAGCTGACTTGGTGAAGTTAGTGGGAGGATCATGACAAGTTGGTTAATCTGACCTACTCACTTCTATAAATTAAATCTTCTAAAATTATTAGATCCCTAAAATGAAATAGTTATATGATAACTGGATCATAGCCTCCCATTAAAGTGGATGATAATGGGTCCATCAGTTGGATAATCATTGGAGGCCTAAAGGCCTGGTGCTTATCGATTGATGAAATTATCATTCATTATATGTTCTCTTGGATATATCTTTCTAAATGGTGGTCAAGTAGGCCAACCAAAGTTGGGCCTAATCGTTCATTGGTTGGATGGACCAAGTATGGTCATGTTAATGGTTGGACCTAATTGGACCCTTTCTTGAGAAGGCTAAAGCCAACTGATTAGGGCTTGGGGCAAAATTTAATTATTGAAAATTATTTAGAGAAATAATTGATTATGAACCTATCCTTAGATGTACTTGGATGGGCTAACCAAAGTTGGGATCGTGTACAGTCAATGTGGATCTAGTACCCACTAAGAAATTAGAAAAATTTCTCGAATTAGAGGTAGAGGCTACCAATTTGAATAAAATAGTGAGATAAACCTTTTGATTAATGTTCAAATCTTTAGATTTAATAAATCAATTACTAATTAGATTTTATTTTTTCTTTGTGTAGACATGGCCGCTTTCCTATCGCTTCGATCATTGTTAGACAATGATAAGTTGGTGGGATCCAACTTTGATAGCTGGTACCGAAAGTTGAAGATTATCCTAGAGCATGAATAGATCCTATATGTGCTGATGGATCCTGCACCTACGGAGCTAGCTGGCAATGCACGTGGAATAGTTAGAGACACTTATCAGAAGTGGCTCAGTGATCGAACCATGGTGTACTTCATATGCTGGCTGCGATAAGCGACGAGTTCAGTAGCAACTTTGAGATAGCTCAGCCAAATGAAATGCTCCAAGTGTTGGAGGATTCTTTTGACACACCCGATGCATTGAGAGGCACAAGACTAGTTATGCCATCTTCAACACTAGAATGTGGGATGGTGCCTCTATCACTGATCATGTATTGTACGTTATCGAGCTAATAGAGCACTTAAGCAAGCTCGGCTTTTCCTTGCACAAACAACTTAGGAAAGATGCAATACTGAACTCGCTGCCCAAGTCTTATCTACCATTCCTTACACATTATAGAATGTCAAAGCCTGAAGTGGACTGTCATGGGTTATTGGGGTTACTTCAAAACTTTGAGAAGGATCACCAACTCCATAAGGAGTCGGTGAACTTAGTAGGAGGTTCGTCTTCTCATTCTCGATCCTTTGGAAAAGGGAAGAAGAACAAGAAGAAGAAAGCCAAGAAGATGCATGTTCATGCTAGGACACCTATGCAGGCTCAGACCCCAAAGACCAAGCCCAATAAGAGTCAAGCCGAATGCTTCTTTTGCAAGAAGCGAGAGCACTGGAAGAGGAACTATCCTCAGTACATTGCCCCCCTAAACCCGAATAGGCAGAGAAAGAAGCAAGCTATTGTTGAAAAAAGTATTTATATGATAACTCCTTGCAATTTCTCTATTTGTAATATTACTGACTGGGTATTGGATGTCGATAGCCCTTACCATATTTGTAATTCATTGCAGGGATTGTAGGTCAGTAGAAGATTCGAGCAAGATGAGAGATTCCTAAATGTTGGAGATGGAAGATCAGTTTTAGTTCTAGCTTTAGAAATTTTGAAACTTGTATTTGAATCTCATACCATTATTCTTAGTGATTGTCATTTTTGTCCTAGTTTTTTTTTAAATATCATTTCTGTAGGTCTTTTGGCCATGAACAATTATAAAATTTTAATAAAAAAATGAGTTTATAATGTCATTGTGAATGGTGTTACTGCTTTCTATGGATAATTGAATAATGGTGTATATATGTTATCACAATCTATTAATGTAGGCAAGCACCCTAGATTAGATAGTGCATCAGATATCTACTTATGGCACTGTAGGCTAGGTCATATAAACAAGAATAGGATAAATAGGTTGACTCAGGTGGAAATCCTCAATGTTAATGATTGTGAATCACTTCCAACCTGTAAGTCCTATCTTCTTGGCAAAATGACCAAGTCACCTTTTACTGAAAAAGATGAGAGAGCTAATGAGCTCTTATATCTAGTACATACTGATGCATGTGGATCAATAAGCATAAGTGCCAGAGGTGGATATATCTACTTCATCACTTTCATAGATGATCTATCCAAATATAGATATATCTATCTGATGAAACATAAGTCGGATTCTTTTGAAATGTTCAAATGATTCTGAAGTAAAGTAGAAAAATAAACTAGAAAGAGTATTAAAACTATTCAGTCTAATTGAGAAGGAGAATATCTTTCTACTGAGTTTCTCACATATCTAGGAGAGAATGAAATTCTCTCCTAATGGACTCCTCCTAGAACACCACAGCATAATGGTGTATCTGAAAAGAGGAATCGAACTCTATTAGACATGGTCTGATCCATGATGGGATTTGCCAGGTTGTCGATATCCTTCTGGGGATATGCACTCGAATCAGCTTATTATCTATTAAATAGGATTCCAAGTAAGTTTGTAGTTAAAACCCCATATGAGATATGGACAAGACATAAGCCAGCACTTTCACATCTTAGGGTTTGGGGGTGCCCGACTTATGTCAAATGATTAGTTACAGACAAACTAGGACCTAGGTCTGACAAGTGTACATTCATAGGGTACCCAAAAGAGATCAAAGGATACTATTTCTAGCATGCTGATGAACAAAAGGTGTTCGTCAGCCTTAGGATAACCTTTTTAGGAAAGGAGTTTCTTGATGAAGAAACCGTTGCCTCTAAGGTTGAACTTGATGAAGTTCAATAGGTAGAAGGTCTGACACAGAATGTTGAACCTAAGTCGAATTTGATCAAATCAGATCCGAAGCCTAATGAACCCGCAGCAATAAGGCGATCCGGTAGAGTACCCCATGATCTGAATAGATACTATGGATTCTTGGTCCAAGATGGTGATCCCATCGAATTTGATGAGAATGATGAGGATCCGATCACTTATATGGATGCAATGCAGAGACCCGACTCTAAGAAATGACTAGAAGCCATGAGATCCGAAATGGATTCCATGAAGGTCAACGATGTATAGACATTAGTTGATCTACTTGAAGGGATTAAATCCATTGGATGTAAATAGGTCTTCAAAAGGAAGAGGGGTGAAGACTGAAAGATGGAGACCTATAAAGTCCATCTAGTTGCCAAGGGGTATCGTCAATGTTATGATATTGACTATGATGAGACATTGTCTCCTATGGTAATGCTCAAGTCCATTCAGATCATACTTGCCATTGCTGCCCGTCTGGACTATGAAATTTGATAGATGGATATGAAGAAAGATTTTCTAAATGGAGAGCTGATCGAAGAAATGTATATGATATAACCTGAAGGATTCACATTCATAGATGAGTCCAAGGTATACAAGCTTTAGAGATCTATTTATGAATTGAAATAGGCATCTTGGAGTTGGAACATGTGTTTTGATAAAGTGATCAAAATATATGGCTTCGTTAAGAATGGAGAAGAATCCTGCATTTATAAATGGGCAAATGGTCTAGGAGTGGTATTCCGTATTTTGTACATGTACGATATTCTCTTAATCAGGAATGACATCCCTGCACTATAAGGAATAAAAGTCTGGTTGTCATCACAGTTCTCTATGAAGGACTTAGGTGAACCATCCTACATCCTAGGGATGAAGATCTATAGGGATAGATCTAAAAGGATGCTTGGTATATCCCAATCCACGTACATAGAAATTATGCTGAAGAGGTTCAGCATGAAGAATTTTAAAAAGGGCTATCTTTTGATAAGTCATGAAATTTTTCTCTCTAAAAAGGATTGTCCGACAACTCCTGAAGAGAGAGAGCGTATGAATAGAATTTAATATACTTTGACAGTGGGGTCTATTATGTATGCAATGATACGTACTAGATCAGATGTGGCATACTCAATAGGAGTAGTGAGTATACACTAGTCTGACCTTGAAGAAAATCATTGGAAGGCGGTTAAAATCATCTTTAAGTATTTAAAAAATACTAACTTTAAGTATTTAAAAAATACTAAGGACCAATGGTTGGTTTATGATGAGTCAGATCTGAAGCTTGTGGGATTTATAGACTCCAGTTTTCAATCTAATCATGAAGACAGTAAAAGTATGTCGGGGTATATCTTTACCCTAAATGGTGGTGCCATCTGCTGAAAAAGTTTCAAGTAGCCTATAGTAACTGACTCTGTTTGCAAAATAGAGTACATGGCAGCATCAGATGCAGCAAAGGATGCTTTACGACTGAGGAAGTTCATCATCGAGCTCAGAGTAGCACACTCCATTGATGGTCCAGTCTTACTCTGCTACGACAACACTGATGCCATAGCTCAAGCAAAGAAATCGAAGGCACACCAGCAAACAAAGCATATTCTGCACCACTTCCATTTGATCCATAAGATAGTGGATCATGATGACGTCGACCTTCAGAAGATCAACAAAAAGGAGAACCTAACCGACACCTTCACTAAAGCCCTGGAAATCAAGAAGTTCGACAACCATAAGTCGAAGATGGGTATTAGATACTATGCCGAGTGGCTTAAGGACAAGTGGGAGTTGTTGAAAATTGTATCCTAAAGCTAATCATCAGCCTATTGATGGTTGAGATATTGTAATTGATTTATTAATTAATGAAAAATATTTTGGTATCTTTTTTTCATTATAAGTTTACATCTTCTAATGAACTCCACTATTGTGATGAAGTTCTTAGGACTATTTAGTTTCGATAAAGAGAGAATTTATTGATTTGTTCTTAAATTTGTTCATGACCAAATGATAGGCTGTTAAAAAGGACGATAGCATCTATCGAGCATAGGTCACTATATGCCATATAGGTTGATTGTCCTCTTAATCAATATGTGTGAAGATACTAGTATGGCATACATGTGAGATGTATGGATACATCATCATTGAACATGACCAACTCTAGAGCATTCTGCTATCGACAATGTCTGTTATGGGATATAGGTATAAGTATCCCTTAGACCTGAGATCACCTTAGTGACTTGCAAGCAACTCACTATGCTTTGGTACTAGACTAACTAAATTTCTAATTCAGCAATAAAAGTCTTCTGGGCACAGTCAAGTACTTATGAGGTCGGAGTGTGATCAAGATAGAATTGACCACTCCAAGAGTTGGAGAAGACTGTATCACTGTATTTCAATATAGCAAAACCTTGGCCAAGGTAATCCATTAGATGAATTTGATATTTTGAAATACAATGTGGACAAGGTAATCCATTAGATGAATTTGATATTTTGAAATACAATGTGGACAACCGGATCAGAGTAGACAGTTGAACTCTGATGTGTCCTTTGAGCATTGTGGTCAAGGAGATAAATTAAATGAAAACTATATTCACATAGCTTCTAAGGATGGTGTTCTACACCTTCGACCTATCCAACTATCGGATATCATTGCTATATGGTCACTTTGATTGGTACAAAAATTTATTTTTATACTATCAGCTTAGGTTCGGATCTATGAGGTTATACACATTAGAGCTTATGATCTGATCGGATGGTTGATCAATGATTAAGAATCGTTCTAGGGTTAAACAATCAAAACGATTGGTGTTTAACCTAGTGCAAGTATTATAGGAGGATCGATTAGTAATTGGATTGCTAATTGACTTAATTTGATTAAGCCAATAGGTTAAAATTAAGTTTAGTTAAATATAATTTAATTAAATTTAGTTTGGGCTTGATTGGATCAACTTCAATTGGTTTATTGGATAATCCAAGTGCAAGGAAGAACTAATCCTAGTCTAACTAGGACTCGAATTAACCCAATTTTTTAATTTGATTAGAAACTAAATTAGAATTAAATTTGATTTAATTAAGTCCTTAAATAGGTTAGAGCTTTATTTAATTGGATTGGTTTAATCTTGATTTTATTTAGTTAAAAGATCTTGTTTGACCAAGTCAAAATAGGAGTCCTAGTGTGACTAGGACTCCCTATCTCCTTGCGCCACCTTGGTTCCAACGCCCTCCATACCTATTTTTTAGGTATTTTTTGTGGAAAATCCCTTTCTTTCTGATTTCTACACCCACTCTCTTCCTCCAAGTCATATTTGGAAGTTAGGTTGAAGACCAAGTGAAAGGAGGAATTGGTTTTGCTTAGGATTCTATGAGATAGAATTTTGGTTGACCAAAACATTTTCCCTTGAGTGCTGCCCCCTCTTTTAATTAACTTTTATTTTATTCCATGAAAATAATCTCCTTTTTTGTGCACCCTCTCTTGCTGGTCTATGCCAAAAATTATGGAGGAGGCGTCTAAGAGTTGGGCACCCCAACAATTTTCCATGTTTGGATATTCCTAGTCTAGAAATTTGACCTAACTTGGACTCTTCTTTTTCCCCATTTATTGGATGAATTTTGTTTTGATTTTTTCATGAAATATAGAGCTTTGGAAGAGGTTTGGGGTGTGCAAATATCAGAGGAAGTGGATCGTTAGGCATGGGGGTTCCATAGGCACCAAACTAGATATCTAGGTGAGAGAAAAGTCTTCTCCTTTCTTTTGAGTTTTCTTTTTGAGAGAGTCTCAGATCAGCAAACTCTCATCTTCCTTCTCATATTTTGGAGAGTCCAAATTTTGAAGAAGGGAGCATCGGATCAACCATTGAAGAAAGATCAGCATAGTACTAGCATGCTATATTGTCTGCATCGAACTTCAGATCAGAGATCGTAGGCTCGTATGGATGACTCCTAGAGGCCGAACATGTGTACGGCTCATGACTTCATCCTCAAGCTTAGATCAGTAAGTTAGAACATCTAAACTTGCTCAGGTAATAGATCTGATCTATAAACTTCATACCTGCATTTGATGTACTGTACATCTAGGTTGATTTGATCAACCTCTTTTTTATTTAATTTTAATTTTTAATTTAATATCATCCCTTAATCATGTAATAGATCTGAGATCTAGGTGTTTACATGATTATTTAAATAAATTTTAGATTTATTTAAGTCTTTCACTATAAGATCTTGAAAAAATTTTAAGATCTACCTATGAAACCCTAGATCTAGTTTGGAATTATGTCCCAAAGTCAATCATCAGTTAGTTGATGATTGAAATATTATAATTAATTTATTAATTAATAAAAATATTTTTACATCTTTTTTCATCATAAGTTTACATCTTCTAATGAACTCCATTGTTGTGATGAAGTTCTTTGGACTATTTAGTTACAATAAAAAGAGAATTTATCGATTAGTCCTTAAATTTATTTACAAACAAATGATAGGCTGTTAATTTGGATGATAGCGTCTATCGAGCATAGGTCACTATATGCTATATAGGTTGGTTGTCTTCTTAACCAAGGTGTGTGGAGACACTGGTATGGTATACAGGTGAGATGTATGGGTACATCATCATTGAACGTGATCAACTCCAGAGTATTCTACTGTCGAGATTATCTCTGATGGGATATAGGTATAAGTATCCCTTAGACCCGAGATCACCTCAGTGACTTGCAAGGAAGAGTTGACCACTTCAAGAGTTGGAGAAGAATGTATTATTGTATTTTAATATAGCAAAATCTTGGCCAAGGTAATCCATCAGATGGATTTGATATTTTGAAATACAATGTAGACAATCTGATCAGAGTTGATAGTTGAACTCTAATATATCCTACGAGCATTATGGTCAACAGGATGAATTATATGGAAACTATATCCTTATGGATTCTAAGGATGGTGTTCTATATCTTCGACCTATCCGACCATCGGGTATGATTGCTAGATGGTCACTTTGATTGATATAAAAATTTATTCCTATACTATCAGCTTAGGTTTGGACCATGAGGTCACATACATTAGAGTTTATGATCTGATCGGATGGTTATTCAACCATTAAGAAACATTCTAGGGTTAAACAATCAATACGATTGGTGTTTAACCTAGTGCAACTATTGTAGGAGGATCGATTAGCAATTGAATTGCTAATTAACTTAATTTGATTAAACCAATAGACTGAGATTAAGTCTAATTAAATATGATTTAATTAGATTTAGTTTGGGCTTGATTGGATCAAGTCTAATTGGTTTATTGAATAAGTCAAGTGCAAGGAAGAGCTACTCCTAGTTTAATTAGGACTTGAATTAATCTAATTTTTTAATTTAATTAAAAAATAAATTAAAATTAAATTTAATTTAATCTAATTTAATTAAGTCCTTAAATAAGTTAGGGTTTTATTTAATTGGGTTGGTTTAATCTTGATTTTTTTTGGTTAAAAGATCTTGTTTGACCAAGTCAAAATAGGAGTTGTAATGTGACTAGGACTTCTTATCTTCTTGCACCACCTTGGTCCCAATGCCCTCCATACCTATTTTTTAGGTATTTTTTATGGAAAATACAAAAACAAAATTATCTGGGTCATGGAGATATTAAAAATAAAAATCAGGATGTCTAGGAAACGAACAAAGAAGAAGAAGAGGGTCATCTTCTTGGGTTTTTGTTCCAGATCTCTTCCTCCCTTTTGTGAGCTTTTGAGAGTGTCTTGACATCACAAATCTGTTAGATATATGTGCCCTAGAAGCCAGAATTGGCTGACACTTGTAATACACTTCTAGGGGCAAAATTTTAATTTTGACTAAAAGCAATAAATGGGTTATTTTCTATCACATATATGTATTTAGTGTCTGTGATACATCCTTTGAGTTAATGGTAATGATAATTCATATTTTCAAGAGTTGAAAATTTAAGACATGAATAATCATTGTTAACTCATAAATTGCTCCCGACCATAGGATCATCACGAGGATGGTGATTGATCCGGAAGGTTGGTGTACAATCGCTTCTCTTTAGTAGATGAGTCTTGAGTCTACGGTGTGGAGACACCAGAGCGAGAGTACAGATACTCGTTAGAGAATGAGGGCACTGAGCGTGACCACCTCGAGTAGTCATTAGGGAGTCTACCTTCTCGTCAATGACTGACTCGATGCTGCAGTAGTGTGTCTGGTTCTTTGACCTGAGGTGCATCGGCAGTTCACCTTGAGGGTGTTATAGTTTGACTACACCATTACTCGGTCTCCTAGCCATATGGAACCCTGAGGTGTATGTTGGCTATAGCATGTTCATTGTAGGAACTGGATGGCATCAAGATGGAATCTATCTACCTCGGTGGTAGAGGAGCAGCCCTATGATAATCATGAGAATCAAGTCCAGAAGCCCATGGCCATGGCAGAGTGAAATAATAGAAAGAGTTTCTATTTAGATTTTCACATTGGACTCGAATCGAATGATTACATCATATGACAGAGACTAGGGTTTGACGAGTTCACCTAAACCCTAATCTGATCGGGGCTCAAGATAGAAGAACTGAATCACACAGGTAGCTGCACCAAGAGGTTCGCATTCAGCTCTGATGGGTTGCCACCATATACTGCTAGGTGTCACTGGTGGATTTTGGGAGCAATTAGAATGATTTAGATGATCGATCATTCTAGCTGTTCGAATCAGAAGAGTTCTGATCCATCGAAAGGAGTTTCGATGATGTCGATGATAGAGATCATGACATATCCCATTACCATACAGAACTGAACCTAACTGGGTCACACAAACAAGGGTTTGAATCTGGTGATCATCAATTGAACTGATCTAGTTCAATTGATCTGAATGAGATTCAATTAGGTTCAAGGAAATCGTGCTAGCACTCGATTGAACCTAACGTTCTTCTTTTGCTATCATAAATAAGTTGTCCTGTCTGAGCCAAAGGAGTTTGTGCTCAAACAGAGGCCTTCATATGGTCTGACTGGAGGTTGTCCAAGTCAGAAAAGGTTGTCTTATTTGTAAGACACTACCTGCCATTTTTGGTCACCTGCCATTTCTTGTTCTTTGACTTTGGTCAAAAGTCTACCTTTGACTGGTCAAACGTTGACCATTGACACTTTGACTTTTGACCACATGTCATGCACCTATTGGAGAGCTGGTGGGGGCCTGTCCCCCTGCCAGAACCTGGCAAGGAGAAGGGCGCACGCCACCCTAGGCGTGTGCCCAAGTTGGAGGCGCCTAGGAGTCCTTGTTGGACAAGGACTCCATCTCCTTTTTGGATTCCAATTAGAGTTCTTCTAAGAACCAACTTTGACTGGTCTTAGGCACCCTCTAAGGAGGAATCCAGGGGTCTCTATTCCCACCAATCAGATTTAGATCTGATTTCACAAAGGGTTGTGATTGGTTGGGAGGAAGAGGAGTTGGATCACGCTTAGTCTATAAAAGAGACCCTACGCCCAACTCAGATTTATAAGCAATTCAATTGAGAAACCCCATGCCCCAAGGCTGCCTCTCCCCTCCTTCTCCATGCCATAGTCTCTTCTCCCCTTGCTCTCCACGTCCAAAAGGAGTTTTGGACCTTGGTTGGTGCGATTCAGATCAAAGAAAGGCGATCAAAATAAGAAGGCTGCGCTGCTGCAAAGGACGACTGCTCATCTTCAAAAGAGTTTTGAAGATCCTCCAGATCAGATCCAGATCTAATTTTTGGAGGTGTGATAGAGAAGAAGAGGATCTCCAGATCCAACCCGAGTGGATACCGGTAGAGGCCAGGCGCTTGCGTGGCTAAGATCCAGAACCTTCCGCTGCAAACAGGATCATCAACAGGGTAATAGGATTACCCAGATCAGGTAAATTAAATTTGATTTAATTTATCTTTTAATTTTATTTTATTAAAATAATAAGAATCAGATCTGAAACATATCAAGATCTGATTGGAGATCAAGAGAAAAATTTTTGAAATATATCTCTTGATCTGATCAGATCTGAACGAACCTGGACCGGAAAAATCAGGATTTCCCTTCAACTGGTATCAGAGCCATGGTTCTAAATTATTTAGATCTGATTTTAAATTTATTTTAATTAAAAAATAATTGATTTCAGATGTCACATGAGATGTGATCAGATCTGAAATTAGAAAAAATTAAAATTAAATAATTTGGATCTAAGATTAGAAGATATGCATGACTAGTTCTAGAATAGAATAGTTCTATAGAATAGTTCTTGCATGTTTTTGATTTAATCTGATTAAATCATATTTTAGATCTTTTATTTACTATTTTTCTGATATTATAAGTGTTATAATAACATCTAAAAAATAGCAAATAAAAATTATTTAATTTTTGAATATCATATGAGATATGATTGATGCATGTCTAGACTAGTTGTAGAATAGTTCTACATAATTATCTAGATTAGAATTTATTTTGATTAGATCAATTTAAATCTAATTTTTTAGATTATTATGAGATAATTTAGATCTGAAAACATGCATGATTATGATACATGAGATGTATGCAAAATATGCCATGATTAGATCTACTTTATATATGAGATATATGATATAGATCTGATATTGTTTTGTAGTATTGAATGTTCCTGATTAAGGCGTTCCTCTTGGCCGTCCGGTCATAAGAACGAAGAAGGGTTTAAAGGCCCTCTCTTCCCATTCGATGGGGTGTTCTTATGATGTGTAGGGGTGCTGCGTGTTCGTCCTTAATCAGAAACCCAAAACTTACTTTCTGCAAAACCCTAGATCCTGAAACCCTAGGATTTATTGTGCATATTTTGTTTATGAACCCTACTTAATTAAGAATTAAGTTTATGAAATATTAATTAGGTCTAAAATTGAGAATTTCAGATCTAAGACATATTCATAATACTGGGTTCGGGCTTGGGTAGCTCAATTAGGTCTAAGCGGTTGATCAAACCGAATCAAGAGTTGGTTAGATGGGATCAACAATGCTTAAATTGACCAGCCTAATAGGATTAAGTCTGGGTCAAGATCGAGTCACGATCAAGCAAGACCTAATTAGGCTCAGAGGTTAGAGTCTGGATTGTAGGCTAACCCAATTGGTTCTGGCTCAACAATTTGGTGTCTAAGGTAAGTTTGGCATAGACGACCGACTGGTTTTTAATTGGAAGCTACTCGACCTGAATGCGTTCTTGTACGAGTTAATGGCATATTCCTTCCACCGGTCTCACTTACCTGGCCATATCTGTTGACACAGTTCTGATCTGAGGTGGTCAATAATCCGAGCTAACCCATGCCACTAGGTTAGTCATAATTGTTATGACTAAGCCAAGTCTAGTTTAATGAGACCTGAATCAATTCTCCCTAAGAAAAGATTAAGTCTGAGGTCTTCCACCATTGTAGATGTGCGGGCCCTTCCCGGGGTTGATTGTTCTCGGCTGGATACAGTGGCTCAGTTGCACCGGGAAGATGCAACCATGTCTATTAGGCATTGGATGCTATGGGCTGGAGGATGAGTTGGGCTCAATATTTCGGATACGGTGAGAGACTCAATTAGGAACCCAGTCTATGCAAATGGTGGGTCTGACTTAACTAAGGAGTGGATCAATATTTCGGATACGGTGAGATTCATGAATTAGAGACCAAGTTTGGGTGCACCATGATTAGAGAATCATTGAACAAGAGTTGTTCACTCATTGGCTAACCCATCACCAATAACTGTTAGGTGAGGTGATGAGTCAGTTGGTGAGACCGCACCACCCACTAGAAATCATTAATCATGGAGATTTTTGCATCTCTACAGAGGGAGTGTAGGGATCCGAGAAAATAGTGGGAGCTAATTTGTTTAAAAATAAAATCCCTAAACAAATTGGTCAAGTCAAAATTACAGTATCTAACTAGAATCTTTGACTCTCTACAGGAATATGTCTGCGTCCAACCCATTGGCACGTATCCTGGACACACATAGACTGACTGGACCCAATTATAAAGATTGGCTCAGGAACTACAAAATTGTTTTGGGTTCCGAGAAGTTAACCCATGTTTTGGACCAGGACCCTCCCACATTACCAGCCCGTCCATCTGTTGAACAGAGAGCGTCTCTGGAAAAATGGATTGACGAAGATAATAAGGCCAGATATTACATGTTGGGCTCGATGTCTGATGAGCTCCAGCGCCAACATGAGGATATCGGGACTGCTCGCCAAATGTTGGCTCACCTACAGGAGATGTTTGGTGAACAGAGTCGCGCAGCCAAATATCAAGTCACAAAATGACTTTTTAAGGCTAAGATGCGTGATGGGCAGTCAGTCCAAGATCACTGTCTGACAATGATCAAGGACATGGAAGAGCTTGAGAAGCTCGGTGTGAAGTTGGACTTGGACCTGCAGAACGATATCATTCTGCAATCCTTGACTGATGCATATGGGCAATTCATCATGAATTACCACATGCATAAACTTCAGAATTCCTTGGCCGAGTTAATGAATATGCTGGTTACCGCTGAGCTTTCTATGAAAGGTTCTAAAGGCTCAGTTCTTGCTATGGAACGGACTTCTTCCAAAAGAAAGTCTTATGGAAAGAAAAAGAAGTCTGTGAAAAAGCAAAAGGTGGAAGGATCAAAGAAGAAGAAGGCAGAGCCGAAGAAAGAAGGCCGATGTCAAAGGAAAGTATTTCCATTGCAACAGCGACGGCCATTGGAAGCGGAACTGCCCTACTTACCTGGCCACCCTGAAGAACAAGAAGGAAGGTCCTTCTGGAGGTATGCTCATTATTCGAGCAAAACGTGAATGCCAAACGACCTAGGGATAGTCCAAACGACAGATATCTATGGCACCTGAGATTAGGTCATATAGCAGAAGATAGGATCAACAAATTGGAGAAAAATGGGCTATTGAGTCCATTGACTTTCGAGTCATATCCAACTTGTGAATCCTGTCTTCAAGGCAAAATGACTAAACTCCCTTTTGTTGGACATGGGGAGAGGGCCACAGATCTCCTTGCCCTAGTACATACAGATGTGTGCGGCCCATTTGATGTGCCGGCTAGAGGCAATTTTGTCTACTTCATTACCTTTATCGATGATCTGTCTAGGTATGGGTATGTGTATCTTATGAGACACAAGTCTGAAGCCTTTTGAAAAGTTCAAAGAATTCAGACATGAAGTAGAAAAACAAATAGGAAAACCCATTAAGGTTCTTCGATCAGATCGAGGAGGTGAATACCTTAGCCAGAGAATTCCTAGACTATCTCAAGGATAATGGCATAGTCTCTCAATGGACTCCACCAGGAACACCTCAACTCAACGGGGATTTCAGAACGGAGAAATCGGACTCTATTGGATATGGTTCGATCCATGATGAGCTTCACAGACCTCCCTGATTTCCTTTGGGGACACTCATTGTTAACTTCAATCTATCTACTGAATAGGGTTTCCTCTAAAACCGTTCCTACCACACCGTATGAGATATGGCACGGTAAGAAACCAAGTCTGAGTCATCTCAGAATTTGGGGTTGTCCGGCTCATGTCAAAAGACAACAAGCGGACAAGTTAGAGTTTAGGTCCTTCAGAGCTCGATTCATAGGATATCCTAAAGAGTCATTAGGATACTATTTCTACATTCCAGAAGACCACAATGTGATTGTGAGTCGACATGCCATCTTTCTTGAAAAATAGTTTATTCAAGATAGCGGCATTGGAAAATAGATCAAGCTTGATGAGAAAGTCTCACAAGCAGAACGAGCTAAGGACCAAGTGGAACCAAATCAGGTTGAGCCAATAAGAACACTACCTCCTCCACCTCGTAGATCGGAAAGAGTTTCCCGTCCCCCTGAAAGATACTTAGGTATTATTTCAGAGGATGTAGAGAAAATGTTCCTCATAGGTAATGGTGCTCATGGTGATGATCCCAAAACCTACAACGAGGCGATATCAGATATCGACTCCGAGAAATGGCTAGAGGCAATGCAGTCAGAAATTGACTCGATGCACTCAAACCAAGTCTGGACCTTGGTAGATCCACCAGAAGGTATAGTACCTATTGGATGTAAATGGATCTTCAAGAGAAAGATTGGTGCAGATGGGAATGTGGAGACATTCAAGGCTAGACTGGTGGCAAAAGGTTATAGTCAACGCGAAGGCATTAGACTATCAGGATACCTTTTCCCCAGTAGCTATGCTAAAATCCATCCGCACATTGCTTGCTGTTGCAGCCTATTTCGATTATGAAATATGGCAAATGGACGTGAAAACGGCATTCCTAAATGGATATCTTGAGGAAGATATCTATATGGAACAGCCGCTAGGTTTCACATCCAGTGATACTGATCACAAGGTTTGCAAGCTGCAAAGGTCCATATATGGACTTAAGCAAGCATCTCGGAGCTGGAACACTCGTTTCAATGATGTGATCAAAAAGTTTGGTTTCATCAAAAATGAAGAGGAACCATGTGTTTTCAAAAGGGTCAGTGGGAGCGCTGTTGTCTTCCTCGTATTGTACGTGGATGACATCCTCCTTATTGGGA
This sequence comes from Cocos nucifera, assembly GCA_006176705.1. Lineage (NCBI taxonomy): Eukaryota > Viridiplantae > Streptophyta > Magnoliopsida > Arecales > Arecaceae > Cocos > Cocos nucifera. The sequence continues at coordinate 289,477 of QRFJ01001850.1, read as the reverse complement.
ATGATATTCCCATGTTGACATCAGTCAAGATGTGGTTGTCCAAGGAATTCTCCATGAAAGACCTAGGTGAAGCATCCTTTATTCTAGGAATTAAGGTCTATAGGGATAGACCGAATAGGATGCTAGGACTTTCACAGAAGATGTACATAGAGGAAGTACTAAAGAGGTTTAGTATGGAAAACTCTAAGAGGGGATTAATACCCTTCAGACATGGTATTCATCTTTCCAAGAAGATGTGCCCCTAGCACACCTGAGGAAATAGAACGCATGAGCAAGATCCCTTATGCTTCTGCAATAGGGAGCCTCATGTATGCCATGCTATGTACACGACCTGATATAGCCCATGCTGTGAGTGTCACAAGCAGATATCAGTCAAATCCAGGTGAAGAACACTGGACTTCTGTGAAATGTATCCTTAAGTACTTGAGAAGAACTAAGGATATGATGTTGGTCTTTGGTAATGGAGAACTCCAAGTCCAGGGATACACAGACTCGGATTTCATGTCCGATATAGATGATCGAAAGTCGACATCTGGAGTCTGTTTGTGTGCAATGGTGGTGCTGTCAGCTGGAAGAGTTCCAAGCAAACGGTGATAGCAGATTCCACCATGGAAGCAGAATATATCGCTGCATCAGAGGCTATGAAGGAAGCATTCTGGTACAAGAAGTTTGCTGCAGAAATTGGAGTAATGCCATCAGATGCCATTCCTCTATACTGCGACAACAATGGCGCCATAGCCCTTGCTAAGGAGCCGAGGTCTCACCAGAAATCCAAGCACATTGAGCGGCGATACCACCTCATCCGCGATTACCTCGAGAAGGGTTACGTCGAGGTCAAGAGAGTCAACTCCGCAGATAATGTGGCAGACCCACTTACAAAGCCGTTGGGCCAGCAGAAGATCGAAGCCCACCTTGAGAAGATGGGACTTAGACTTGTAGCCAATTGGCTTTAGGACAAGTGGGAGATTGTTAGATATATGTGCCCTAGAAGCCAGAATTGGCTGACACTTGTAATACACTTCTAGGGGCAAAATTGTAATTTTGACTAAAATCAATAAATGGGTTATTTTCTATCACATATGTGTATTTAGTGTCTGTGATACATCCTTTGAGTTAATGGTAATGATAATTCATATTTTCAAGAGTTGAAAATTTAAGACATGAATAATCATTATTAACTCATAAATTGCTCCCGACCATAGGATCATCACGAGGATGGTGATTGATCCGGAAGGTTGGTGTACAATCGCTTCTCTTTAGTAGATGAGTCTTGAGTCTACGGTGTGGAGACACCGGAGCGAGAGTACAGGTACTCGTTAGAGAACGAGGGCACTGAGCGTGACCACCTCGAGTAGTCATTAGGGAGTCTACCTTCTCGTCAATGACTGACTCGATGCTGCAGTAGTGTGTCTGGTTCTTTGACCTGAGATGCATCGGCAGTTCACCTTGAGGGTGTTATAGTTTGACTACACCATTACTCGGTCTCCTAGCCATATGGAACCCTGAGGTGTATGTTGGCTATAGCATGTTCATTGTAGGAACTGGATTGCATCAAGATGGAATCTATCTACCTCGGTGGTAGAGGAGCAGCCCTATGATAATCATGAGAATCAAGTCCAGAAGCCCATGGCCATGGTAGAGTGAAATAATAGAAAGAGTTTCTATTTAGATTTTCACATTGGACTCGAATCGAATGATTACATCATATGACAGAGACTAGGGTTTGACGAGTTCACCTTAACCCTAATCTGATCGGGGCTCAAGATAGAAGAACTTGAATCACACAGGTAGCTGCACCAAGAGGTTCGCATTCAGCTCTGATGGGTTGCCACCATATACTGCTAGGTGTCACTGGTGGATTTTGGGAGCAATTAGAATGATTTAGATGATCGATCATTCTAGCTGTTCGAATCAGAAGAGTTCTGATCCATCGAAAGGAGTTTCGATGATGTCGATGATAGAGATCATGACATATCCCATTACCATACAGAACTGAACCTAACTGGGTCACACAAACAAGGGTTTGAATCTGGTGATCATCAATTGAACTGATCTAGTTCAATTGATCTGAATGAGATTCAATTAGGTTCAAGGAAATCGTGCTAGCACTCGATTGAACCTAACGTTCTTCTTTTGCTATCATAAATAAGTTGTCCTGTCTGAGCCAAAGGAGTTTGTGCTCAAATCAGAGGCCTTCATATGGTCTGACTGGAGGTTGTCCAAGTCAGAAAAGGTTGTCTTATTTGTAAGACACATTACCTGCCATTTTTGGTCACCTGCCATTTCTTGTTCTTTGACTTTGGTCAAAAGTCTACCTTTGACTGGTCAAATGTTGACCATTGACACTTTGACTTTTGACCACATGTCATGCACCTATTGGAGAGCTGGTGGGGGCCTGTCCCCCTGCCAGAACCTGGCAAGGAGAAGGGCGCACGCCACCCTAGGCGTGTGCCCAAGTTGGAGGCGCCTAGGAGTCCTTGTTGGACAAGGACTCCATCTCCTTTTTGGATTCCAATTAGAGTTCTTCTAAGAACCAACTTTGACTGGTCTTAGGCGCCCTCTAAGGAGGAATCCAGGGGTCTCTATTCCCACCAATCAGATTTAGATCTGATTTCACAAAGGGTTGTGATTGGTTGGGAGGAAGAGGAGTTGGATCACGCTTAGTCTATAAAAGAGACCCTACGCCCAACTCAGATTCTAAGCAATTCAATTGAGAAACCCCATGCCCCAAGGCTGCCTCTCCCCTCCTTCTCCATGCCATAGTCTCTTCTCCCCTTGCTCTCCACGTCCAAAAGGAGTTTTGGACCTTGGTTGGTGCGATTCAGATCAAAGAAAGGCGATCAAAATAAGAAGGCTGCGCTGCTGCAAAGGACGACTGCTCATCTTCAAAAGAGTTTTGAAGATCCTCCAGATCAGATCCAGATCTAATTTTTGGAGGTGTGATAGAGAAGAAGAGGATCTCCAGATCCAACCCGAGTGGATACCGGTAGAGGCCAGGCGCTTGCGTGGCTAAGATCCAGAACCTTCCGCTGCAAACAGGATCATCAACAGGGTAATAGGATTACCCAGATCAGGTAAATTAAATTTGATTTAATTTATCTTTTAATTTTATTTTATTAAAATAATAAGAATTAGATCTGAAACATATCAAGATCTGATTGGGATCAAGAGAAAAATTTTTGAAATATATCTCTTGATCTGATCAGATCTGAACGAACCTGGACCGAGAAATCAGGATTTCCCTTCAAAATCTTCATCTTTTCTTCTGGTATTTTGGAGTATCCACGTTCTGAAGAAGAAAGCATCGGATCAATCGTCGAAGCGAGATCAGCACAGTGCTAGCATACTGTGCTGATTTCCTACATCAAGATTTCTGTTCATATTCGTGGGCTTATTTGGATGACTCCTAGAGGTCGAACATGTGTGTGGCTTGTGACTTCATTCTTAAGCCTAGATCAACAAGTTAGAATATCTAACTTCCTCAGATAACAGATCCAATCTATTATTTTATAGCTGCATTAGATATAATATAGATTTAGGTTGATATGATCAACCTTTCCTTCTCCTTTATATTTTTAATTTTTGATTTAATATCATTCCTTGATCATGTAATAGATCTAAGATCTAAGTATTTATAAATTTATTTAAATAAATATTTAATTTATTTAAGTCTTCGATTGTCCTATCTTGAAAAAGTTTTAAGAGCTATCTGTAAAACCCTAGATCTGGTTCCTTCAGTTGCACCTACATTTTTAAGCTTAAAAAGCATAATCCCGTAATAATAAAGGCCAGGATCAATAATAAAAGTCCTTTTATCCTCATCCTTGGGTGCCATCTAGATTTGGTTATAGCCTAAGAAGGCATCCATAAGGGTGAGGAGCTCATTGCCTGAGGTTGCATCTATCAGCTAGTTGATTATGGGTAGGGGTGCTATCCTTCGGATAGGCACTGTTCAAATCAGTGAAGTCTATGCACATCCTCCACTTACCATTCGTCTTCTCGATAAGGACTATCTTTGCAATCCAATCTGGGTAGGATACCTCCCAAATGAACTAGGCCTTGAAGAGCTTGTCTATCTCATCCACAATCAACTTCTATCACTCTCGTGCAAAGCTACACTTCTTTTGCTTGATAGGTCGATGCTTTGAATCAACATTCAGCCAATGCTCCATAGCTTCTGTATCTATCCCAGGCATATTTGCGAGATTCCAACCGAAGATGTCAACATTCCTTCATAGAAAAGTGACGAGCTACTTTTTAACTTTTGCCTCCAAATTGAATCAATCTAGATTATATGGTCTCATTTCTATCATTCAAAGAGACTGTCATAAGGTCATCGATTGGTTTTCCTCATTCTTTAATCAGATCATTACGGATGTCATGTTTATCCATCGAATAAAGTTTTGGCTGCTTTCCACATTGTAGGACAATTGTGTAACAATGATGTGTCAGAGCTTGGTCTCCCCTAACCTCTCCAACTTTGTATTATGTTGAAAACTTTATCTTCAAATGATATGTTGACATTACAGCTTGAAGTGCATTCAACCCAGGTCAGTCGAGGATTGCATTGTAAGTAGAAAAAGCCTTCACCACTAAAAAATTAATCTAAGCTTTAGACTACTTTGGATACCAACCTGTCACAACTGGTAAAGTAATTATTTCTTCAACCGATATAGCATCATCGATGAACTCCACTAATGGGAAGCTTATTGGTCCCATATAGCTATCATGTATAGATATTTTGGAGAAAGCATCATAAAATAAGACATTAGTAGAGCTTTCATTATCAATCAAGATATGGTGTACATTATAATTGGTAATATTTAAAGTAACCACAACTACATCATTAAGCAAAAATTGAATCCCTTGTGTATCTTCTTCAGTGAAAATAATAGGTTCTTCTATTCTCTGCTTCTTTGCGAGCTTCGTCGATCTGCTATCCTCTCCCTACCAATGTCTCCTAGTGATTGTGTTGATGAGTCTAAGTGGGGGCCAATCTCCTTATGGTTCATCCCTCCAAGGTGGTTTTGGTTATGGAAGAGCTCTCAATCGATCTTTCCTCCTTTTTAATTGACATCGTAAAAATCGATCTAGCTGATCTTGCCTAATCAATTTTTTAATTTTTTCTTGTAGCTATATACATTCTTCAGTATCATGATCGTGGTCATGATGATATAGGCAGTACTTATTAGGATTATGCTTGCTTGGATGAGACTGCATCTTATCTAGCCTCGGAAGTTGCTCCTTGATTTCCATCAGTACGTAAATTTTTGGAGCATTGAGGGGAGAGTAGTTATGAAATCTTCTAGGGGAAGGACTTCACCACATCCTCCAGTCTGACCTTCTCGATTGATGAGCCCGAGTGGAGTTTGAGCCTGTCTGTGTTTGAAAGGGATTATGGAATGTAGTCAAGCTTTGCTCGGCTTCTCTACAGGTATAGGGTTGCTAGATTCTTCTACTTGCTGCTCTCCAGTGGCCTCATCATCTTAAAGCTTAAAAGTTTCCTCAACTCGAGCATAGCCCTCAAACTGAGCCAACATGTTGGCAAAGTCTTGGGGATACTTCTTCTCCAAGAAAAAAAGGAGATCATTTTTTAGAAGGCCACCCTTCAGAGCGGCCATTATAACACCTAAGGAGGCATGCACCCATAGATAAAGCATCTGGAGTCCCATACAGATGAGACTCTAGTTACTATGGGGATTCTACTTGGATGGCACTTAGAAGACTGCTTTGACCCAGTCTTGGCACCATCTAAGGATGATTCAGAGGGGCTCTAATCTGGTTGAATCAAATGATGTCATCCCATAAATCAGATTTAGATCTGCACGCATAAAAAGCCATGATTGGCTGGGATGATGTGGCACTGTATGGCGCAATAGGGTCTATAAAAATCCTGTCAGTGCCAAGATCGTAGATGCTTGACCCATTGCCCATGCCACATGGCTACCCCTCTTCCTCCTCCATGCCACCTTCAAGTGTTCTCTCTCCTATCCATGCCAAAGAAATTTTGTGCACAAGTTTGGTGCGATCCAAACAAGAGAAAGGTGATAGGAAAAGAAAGAAGGCAGCACTGCTACAAGAGACAACTCACATCTTCAAATAAAATTTTGAAGATCTTCAAAATTAGATCCAGATCTAATTTTTGAAGAAGTAATATAGAAGGAGGATATCTTTAGATCCTACCTGAGTGGATACCGATAGAGGCCGGACACTTACGTGGCTAGATCTAGAATCTCAGGCAGACATCAGGATCATGACAGGATAATCAGATTATCCATAATAAGATAAAATTAAATTAGATTTAATTTATTTTTTATTTTAATTTATTTTTTTATTAGATCAATAATATTAAATTTGAAAGTCTTAAATTTGATCTAGATCCAAGAAATTTTTTTTTGAAATATCTCTCTTGATCCAATCAGATTTGAATGAACCTAATCCAAAAAACTAGGTTTTTCCTTCAACTGGTATCAGAGCTGGGTTGCATTTTTTATTAGATCTAATTTTACTTTAATTTTAATTTGATAATTTGATGATTTTAACTATCACATTAGATGTGATTAGATCTAAAATCAAAAATTAAGAAAAAGTAAATAATTTAGATCTAAGTTATACAAGATGCATGACTATTTGTAGAATAGAATTATTCTATGTATAGTCTAGCATGATCATAATTTAATTTAATTAGTTATAATTTTTAGATCCATTTATTTACTATTTTATGATATTATAAATATTATAATAAAACCTAAAAAATAGAAAATAAAGTTATTTAATTTTTGTTCATATGAGATATAATAAATCCATGATTAGACTAGTTGCAGAATAGTTCTACATAATTATCTAGAATAGATTTTAATTTGATATGATCAATTTAAATTTGGTTTTTTAGATGATTATGAGATAATTTAGACCTAAAAATATGCATGATATGATACATGAAGATGTATGCAAAATATGTTTATAGTTAGATCAATTTTTTATATATGAGATATATGATGTAGATCTAACTAGTTTTGTAATTTTCATATTTTTTATTGAGACATTCTCATTGGCCGTCCGGTCATAAGAATAAAGTAGGATTTAAATGCCCTCTCCTTCCATTTGATAGGGTGTTCTTATGATGTGTAGGGGTGCTGTGCGTTCGTCCTTAATCAGAAAACTAAAACTTATTTTCTGCAAAATTCTAGATTTTGAAATACTAGAATTTTATTTACATATTTTATTTATGAACCCTAAACTTAATTAATAATTAAGATTATGAAATATATTAAGTCTAAAAATTAAGAATTTTTAGATTTAAGATATATTCATAAAATTGGGTTTGGGCTTGGATAGCTCAATTAGATCTAGCAGTTGATCAAACCAAATCAAGAGTTGATTAGATGAGATCAAGAGTGCTAAAATTGACCAGACTTAATAGTATTAAGTCTAGATCAAGATCGAATCACATGAGTGATCAATCAAGTTAAGGCCTAATTAGGCTCAGTGGTTAGAGTCTAGATTGTAGGCTAATCTGATTGGTTTTGGCTCAACAATTTAGTGTCCAAGATAAGTCTAGCAGATATGACCAACAGATTTTTAATTGGGAGCTACTCAACTCGAATGCATTCTTATCGAGTTAATGGCATATCCCTTCCATTTATCTCACTTACCTGACCATATTTATCGACCCAATCCTGATCTAGGATGGTTAACAATCTAAGCTAACCCATGCCACTAGGTTAGTCATAATTATTATGGCTATTATAAGTCAAGTTTAAAGAGACCTAAATCAAATCTTCCTAAGAAAAGATTAAGTCTAAGATCTTCCACTATTGTAGATATGCAGGCTCTTTTCGATGTTGATTATTCTCGACTGGTCATAGTGGTTCAGTTACACCGAAAAGAGGCAACCATGTCTGTTAGGCATTGGATGCTATGGGTTGGAGGATAAATTAGGCTTAATATTTTGGATACGATGAGAGATCCAATTAGAAATCCAATCTGTGCAAATGGTAGATCTAACTTAACTAAGGAGTAGATCAATATTTCGAGCACGATGAGATTCATGAATTAGAGATCAAGTTTGGGTGCACCATGATTAGAGAATCATTGCACAAGAGTTATCCACTCATTGGCTAATCCATCATCAATAACTGTTAGGTGAGGTGATGAGTTAGTTGATGGAATTGCACCTCCCATTAGAAATCTATAATCATGGAGATTTTTGCATCTCTATAGAGGATGTGTAGGGATTCAAGAAAATAGTAGAAGCTAATTTATTTAAAAATTAAACTCATAAATAAATTGGTCAAGTTTTAATTATAATATCTAACTAGAAACTTTGACCCTCTATAGAAAAAGCAAAATGTCTGCATCCAACCTACTAGCACGTATCCTGGACACCCATAGACTGACCGAATTTAATTACAAGGATTGGCTCTGGAACTTCAAAATTATTTTTGATTTTGAGAAGTTAACTCATGTATTAGATCAGGATCCTCCCACCTTATGTCCATCCGCTGAGCAGAAAGCATCTCTTGATAAGTGGATGGACGAAGATAACAAGGCCAGATACTACATATTGGGCTCAATGTCTGATGAGCTTTAGTACCAACATGAAGATATCAAGATAGCCAACCAGATATTGGCTCACCTGTAAGAGATGTTTGGTGAACAGAGTCGTGCAGCCAAATATCAGATCACAAAATGACTATTCAATGCTAAAATGCATGATGGGCAGTCAGTCCAAGATCATTGTCTAATGATGATCAAGGACTTGGAAGAGCTTGAGAAGCTCGGAGTGAAGTTGGACCTAGATCTGTAGAATGATAAAATTTTGCATTCCTTGACTGATGCATATAGACAATTCATCATGGACTATCATATGCATAAACTTCAAAATACTCTAGTCAAGCTTATGAACATGCTGGTTACTGCTGAGCTTTCAATGAAAGGTTCTAAAGGCTCAGTATTTGCTATGGAATGGATTTCTTCCAAGAGAAAGTCTTTTGGAAAGAAGAAGAAGTCTGTGAAAAGGTACAAGGTGAAAGGAGAAAAGAAAAAGAAGGTAGAGTTCAAGAAGGCCGCTGATAATGGAAAGTATTTCCATTGCAATACTGATAGCCATTGAAAGCGAAACTACCATACATACTTGGCCACCCTAAAGAATAAGAAGGAGGCAGATCCTTCTGGAGGTATGCTCATTATTGAATCTAACCTTTCGATTACTTCTGCATCCAGTTGGGTGCTTAACTCTGGTTCTAGTGCTCATTTATGCATTTCTATGCAAGATCTTGAGGATAGTAGGAGGCTGAGGGATGGTGAGATGATCCTACGCATTGAAAACAAAGCAAAGGTTGCTACTGTGGTCGTGGGACCCTACCCTCTTTGACTAACATCTAATTTAGATTTAGTACTTAAGGATTGTTATTATGTACCTATAGCAAGCAGAAATTTATTTTTTATTTCATATTTAGCACTAGAAGGCTGTGTAATTAGTTTTCTTAAGGACCATTGTAACATTTTTAATAAAAGAAATAAAATTGCAAGTGGTTTTCTTATTAACGGTCTTTACCAGTTACATATTAATGTATCTATTTTTAATATCAAGCAAAACATGAATGCCATAAAATCAAATTGAGCTAGGGATAGTCCAAATGATAGGTATCTATGGCACCTTAGACTAGGTCATATAGCGGAAGATAGGGTTAACAAATTCAAGAAAATTGAGCTATTGAGTTCATTGACTTCTGAGTCATATCCAATTTGTGAATCATGTCTTTATGGCAAAATGACTAAACTCCCTTTTATGGGATATGGGGAAAGGGCCACGGATTTACTTGTCCTAATACATACTGATGTGTACAGCCCATTTGATGTGCCAATTAGAGATAATTTTATCTACTTCATAACCTTCACCAAAGATTTATCTCGATATGGTATGTGTATCTTATGAGACATAAGTCTGAAGCCTTTGAAAAGTTTAAAAAATTTAGACATGAAGTAGAAAAGCAAACTGAAAAATCTATTAAGGTTCTTCGATCAGATCGAGAAGGTGAATACCTTAGTCAAAAATTGCTAGACTATCTCAAGCAGAATAGCATAGTCTCTCAATGGACTCCACTTGAAATACCTCAACTTAATAAAATTTCAGAATGGAGGAATCAGATCCTATTAGATATGGTCCGATCCATGATGAGCTTTGATAAGTGGCAAAAATATACTAATAAAAGTATTAAATTATAAAATAAATTAAATTATTTCTTTAAAAATTGATATTTTTATTAATCTTGTATATGAAAGAAGGCCACCAATGTGAAGATCTTATTTTTCTGGTTTAGATGAAATAAATTTCAAGCAAACGGACTTCAAACGAGCCCAAAATTGAATTTCAAAAAAAAAAAAAATTGGTTCGATTCGAATCGATTCAAAAAACCAGTTCAGCGGTTTACCTGGTTCGATCGCAACATCAGACCAACCCACCGACGTAATGCTGACGTCAAGATGACGTCAGCATTTTTCATGGCTCACGGTGGACCATTCGGAGGGTATTTCGGGCATTTCACATAAGGAAAAGCGCTTCGATTGGTTGAAGAATGCAGCGGTCCATGCAACACCAGGCTCGCACATGGTCCACGAAGGGCAATTTGGGAATTTTGGCTGATCCAACAGGCAGTTTTCACTGAAACTCGATCAGATGGCCGAAATGAAGGCATTAATGGACGGCATCCGCAGCACTCGATCGAGATCCAATGGCTGAGATTCATCCCAACATTAAACTATAGATCAGAAGCCTTCTTTCTATGCGATCGGACGCCCCAGATTCAATCTAACAGTTGATCCAACGGCTGATATGAAATCTGACTTGATCTGGGTTATTTTAAGGGGTTTTTGAGTGGTTTTTGGACCGTTTGATCAACATCAAATGGGCAAAATTATCCAGATCTTAATTTGAGTTGTTTTGGGAGTCTTAAACCTAATTTTTGATGGATTTTAGGGAGAAATCAAACTCTTTATCTATAAAAATCTATTATTGTCGTGAAAAAAAAATAGAGAGAGATAGAGAGAGAGATAGAGAGAGACGGGGAGAAAGAGAGAAAGAGAGAGAGAGAGAAAAAGAAAAAAAACAAAAAGAAAAAAAAGGAGAGAGGTAGAAAGAGAAGAGTGATTTGTGAGAAATAAAAAAGAATTTTTGATTTTTTTCGACAATCAAGACATCGATCAAGGAGTATCTTCTTCTTCACCAAGTTCTCCACATCAAGAGCAACAAAGAATCAATTTCAACAATCAAACAGTCTAAATTCTCTATGCTTTTTATTTTATTTGTTGTTTTTGAACTTGTTGTCATGAACTAAATTTTCTTTTATTAAAGCTAAGGTATAGCCACTCTTTTGATGCAATATTCAATATGATTTATTTTTAAATTTTATTCATGAGGAGTATATGAATCTGATCTTAATGCTTTTAGATTACTGGCTATCTTCTAATTGATCTGATGAACATAGATGTTACGGACCAAGTACATCTATGTTATTGCTTCTTGATTATATACCTTGTATTATGAATCAAATTAGAATTCATATGCATTTGGAAATTTTAGTGCGCTTTGGACGCAGCATATTTTAATTAGAGGATTTCACAAAATCTAATGCATTAATATTTATTTAAATTACACCTGGACCAAAGGGTAATTAATAAATATTAATAGTTTTGCTATGCCTAGACCAAAGGGTAGTGAATAAATTAGGAGACTCCACCGTCACATGAAATAAAATTAATCTAAAAATCTAAATATTGTATTGACTGAGTTGGTGAACCGATTGCCTTAGTAAACCATTGCTCTTAAAGTTTAAAACCCTAATAATTTACACTCTCTCTATTTTCTTAAAAATTTTTAATTATTTTTTTATTTTGTTCTTTAATTTCTTATTCTCATAAATTGATCTTCTAAATAAAGCATAGGAAAGAGCTTTTCAGTACTTAGTTTTTCAATCCTCTAGGGATGATACTCTACTCATTCACTTTATTACTTGATCGACTGGTGCACTTGCCATAGCTATAAATTAGCACGTATCAAGTTTTTGGCACCGTTGCCGGGGATTGTGTCTAAAATAATATTAAAATTTTGATCCTAGCTTTACTTTAAAAATTTATTTTTAATTTTTATTATTTAAAAAAAAAAATTTTTCAGTGCATGACACGTACTGGACATAGTAACTTACTACCTTTAGATCCAGAAATTGAAAGAACCATTAGAAGACTACAACAAGAAGAGAAACATGGCAGCTGAAGATCCTAACGACATCAATCTAGGATTGGATATGGCGACTGAAGGACAGCATGAAGCTATTCGACCAGTACATCATCCATTAAATGATTACATCACACCATCTATAGTCGATGCAGCTTCGAGCATCAGGAGACCGCCTGTACGAGCAAACAACTTCGAAATAAAATCGGCGATGATCCAGATGATTCAATCAACTATCCAATTCAGTGGACACGTGCATGATGATCCGAATGCCCATATTTCTAATTTTCTTGAACTTTGTGATACTTTTAAAATTAATGGGGTGTCGGATGATGCTATTAGATTAAGGTTATTTCCTTTCTCTTTACGAGATAAAGCTAAGAGTTGGCTTTATTCTCTTTCCTGCAGGTTCTATCACAACTTGGAATGTCCTAGCCCAAAAATTCTTAGCCAAGTACTTTCCACCTTCCAAGACTGCTAAGATGCGCAACGATATCACTTCTTTTATGCAGATGGACATGGAGACACTATATGAGGCTTGGGAGCATTTTAAGAAACTACTGAGGAGATGTCCACATCATCAACTATCCGTATGGCTTCAGGTACAAACTTTCTATAATGGTTTATCTCCTACTAATCGTTCTATGATTGATGCAGCAGCAGGAAGGAACCATTAACCAAAAAATAGAGGAAGAAGCTTTCGATCTGATCGATGAGATGGCATCAAATAGCTATCAATGGTAGACAGAACGTATGATGCCAAAAAGACTAGCAGCTGTGCAGGGAGTAGATTGCGTGCCAACCTTACTAGCTGAAATTGCAGCCCTTAGAGCCGAAGTCAACAACTTAAAAGGGATAGCTATGCATATTCAGAGCATTACTTGTGACCTATGTGGAGGAGGACATGATACGAGCAATTGCCAGACAGGTAATCCTTTTGCTAAAATAACTGATACAGCTAATTATATTGGTAATTTTTTTAGGCCGCAACAAAATAATCCCTACTCCAACACATACAATCAAGGGTGGAGGCAGCACCCAAATTTCTCATGGAGCAATCAAAATGCAGCACAATAGCCACCCCCGGGAATTTCAAGTACCTGAAAAAGAAGTCCAACATGGAAGAGCTGATGGTCAAATTTATGCAAAACCAAGAAGCAACTATAAAAAATTTGGAAGCCAAACTTAGACAGGACCAAACAGCAGCAATTCGAAACTTGGAGATGCAAATAGGTCAAATGGCTAAGATAATCTCCGAGAGACCTCAAGGATCCTTGCCAAGCAATACGGAGACAAATCCAAGGGAGCAAGTCAATGCTATCATCCTAAGAAGTGGTACAAAGCTGGAGGAGCCACATCAGAAGAATGAGACTGAAGAGCCAACTACAAATAAGGAACCATCAACTAAAATTCAGTAGTCACCAATACAACCAGCAGATGGATGGTCTCTAGGTATATGATTTGCCGATCCAAATGTGAAGCCCTACGTGCCGCCACTACCATTCCGAGAGAGACAAATACAGCATCCAGATAAGAAATTTTCTAACTTTTTCAAAATTTTAAAGAATTTACATATTAATATTTCTTTTGTAGATGCTATTACTCAAATGCCCAGGTATGCCAAGTTTCTCAAAGAAATCTTAACAAATAAAGAAAAAGCTGAAGGAGCATGAGAGAATAAATTTGAATGAAGAATAATGCTCAGCAATACTTCAAAATAAATTACCACAGAAGTTAAAAGATCCTAGGAGTTTTACTATCCCCTGCATTATTGGTGATTGTAGTTTTGATAAAGTTTTATGTGATTTAGGAGCAAGCATTAATCTCATGCCTTTTTCTATTTTTCAGGAAGCTTGGGTCTAGGAGAACCAAAGCCTACCACTATTACTCTTCAATTAGCCGATAGATCCATTAAATATCCAAGAGGTATAGTGGAGGATGTCTTGGTAAAGGTAAACAAGTTTATTTTTCTATTGATTTTATTGTTCTTGATATGGAAGAAGATTATGATGTACCCCTTATTTTAGGGAGACCCTTTTTAGCTACTGGAGGAGCTTTAATAGATGTTCAACAAGAAAAATTAATTCTTAGAGTCCAAGATGAACAAGTTACTTTTAATGTTTTCAAAGATACTAAACATATCTGATGATAATCAAACTTATTTTCTAATTGATATTATTGACAATTCCATTATATGAGAATTCTATAGAAAATAGGTTTGAGACTACAAAAGCTGAGCAATGTCCAAATTGAAAGAGGGACTCAGATCAAACATGAAAGTATTCCAATTGAAGTAACTACCGGATTGATTCCACTTTAGAACTCAAAGAAAGTCAAGCTGAAGACTATAAATCAGAACTTACTAGATAGGTTGTTTCTTTTCTTTTTAGTTTTGATCATTTTTCTTTTCTTTTATTTTTTAGTAATTTATTGTTGCTCTTTTACTGCTTTGGTGTGTATTTTCAATTTTGCAAAGAAAAATCAATGAGAGAACTTCAAGCCAAAATTTCAAAGCTTCCAAAGAACCAGACTGAACCAAATTCAGGTGTATTCCTTCCTATCCTTTATTGCACTTTCTTTATTTTTCTTTCTCCTTTAAGATAATGTAGAATAAGTTGGGGGGGTAAAAAAAAAACTTTTTAAATCATGTGTCAAGAAGAAAATCTTGAGCAAGATAGACTGGACAAGTGATAAAAGATAGAATTATTTGCTAATGAATGTAACGAGTTAAAGAAGTAGATTAGTTGGTCAGACTTTTAGCAGCCTACTTAGGTCATTCAAAAGACTATTAGCACTTCTAATTGCACATGCACACTAACAAGGCAAAGTAGGTATTGATTATAAGGCCAACTGAGGATTCAATTATCACTGAAAATTGGTAATTAATATACATTCTAATCAAAAAAATTTGAATTTAAGGAAAAGAGCTACCTGCCTAAAAATAAAGTGCAAAAGACAAGAGTATATGTGGATTGCCCAAAGCCTAGTAACTGGGATCTCTGCACCTAGGTCAAGTATAGAAATTCATGTAAAATGGTGGAAGGGAAAGGCCTAGGATGCTCAGCACAAAAAAAAAAAAAAAAAAAAGAGAAAGGTAGTGTGAAAGCTACCTTAATTCATGAGTATAAAATTGGAGAATGTATAGAAAATTAATCAAAATAAGTGATAAGAGAGGATACTTTTGTCCTTTAAATTAATATTAAAATGCTAATGTTAGTCATCACGAACACAACTGCTATAGATCTTTGATGTACTCTAAGTATGTTTTTAATTATACTGACTGCAAAATTTGCTTCTGAAGCTCAATGCTTAGTTAGTAATTATTTTCTAAACTTTTTGATCTTTAACTCCTAGATTTATCTTCTTGATGGATAATCTTATTGAAATATGGTATTAAATAAAGCATTGCTAAGGGACTAGCAATGACTAAGTTGGGGGGCATGATAAGTGGTAAAAATACACTAATAAAAGAATTAAATTATAAAATAAATTAAATTATTTTTTAAAAAATTAATACTTTTGTTAATTGTACGTAGGAAAGAAGGCTATTCAATATGAAGATCTTATTTTTCTAGATTCAGATGAAATAAATTTCAAGGCAAAATACGGACTTCAAACAAGCCCAAAATTAAATTTCAAAGGAAATAAAAAAATAAAAAAATAAAAAAAATGGGTCGGTCTGGTTCAAACTGGCTTAAAAAAATCAGCTTAGCAGATTGCCCGACCCAACTGTGCTCAGATCCGGTTCGATCGCAACGCTGACACCAATCCAGCTTATGCCACGCTGATGTCAAAATTTTTTACGATGCATGGTGAACCGCTATAGTAACCAAGTGAGGGCATTTTGGGGATTTTACGGAGACAAGCATGCTCCGATTGGCTAAAGAAAGCAATGGTCCATGCAACGTCAGGCTCGCGCATGATCTATAGAGGGTATTCTAAAAATTTTGCCTGATCCGATGGATGCTGTTTCTCATTGAAATTTGATTCGAATGGTCGAAATGAAGGCTGCTGGATTGGACGGAATGACGGATGCAGCTCCCTGATCGAGATCCAACGACTGGAGATTCATCCCGATGTTTTAAACTAAAAATCTGAAGGCCTTCTTGTCTGCGATTCGATTGGACGGCCCATTTAATTCAATCTAACGGAAGATCCGATGGCTGAGGTATGAAATTTCGACTTGAATCTGGGTTATTCAAAAAAAAATTTTTAAGTGGTTTTTGATCCATTTGATGCAACATCTAACGGGCAAGAATTGTTCCAGGGATCTTAATTTGACTTGTGTTAAGAGTTTTAAACCCAAGTTGGTTATGATTTCTTTCAAAAATCTAATCTCTTTAGCCTGATTTAAAGGGGGCTGGCTGGAAATCAAACTCTTTGCCGATAAAAATCTAGAGGTCATGAAAAAAGAAAATGAGAGAGTTAGAAGATAAAGAGAGAGATAGAGAGAGAAGATAGAGAGAATAGAGAAGAGAGAGAGAAAAAAGAAAAAAAATAAAAAGAAAAAGAAAGGAGAGAGGTAAAAAGAGAAGAGTGATTTGTGAGAAATAAAAAAGAGTTTTTATTCTTGTTATTTTTCTTTCCTCTTCTTTTCTTTTTTCGAAGGACAGTCGATCAAGCGAGCATCTTCTTCTTCACCAAGTTCTCCACATCAAGAGCAACAGAGGGACAACCAATTTCAGCGAATCAAACAGTCTAAATTTCTTCATGCTTTTTATTTTATTTGCTATTTTTGAACTTGTTATCATGAACTAAATTTTTTTTTACTAAGGCTAAGGTGTAGCCACTCTTTTGATGCAATATTCAGTATGATTTATTTTTAATTTTAAATTTTATTCATGAGGAGTATATAAATCTAATCTTAATGCTTTTAGATTACTGGCCATCTTCTAATTGATCTGATGAACATAGATGTTATGGACCAAGTACATCTATGTTATTACTTCTTGATTATATACCTTGTATTATGAATCAAATTAGAATTCATATGCATGCAGAAATTTTAGTGCGCTTTGGACGCAGCGTATTTTAATTAGAGGGTTTCACAAAATCTTAATGCATTAATATTTATTTAAATTACACCTGGACCAAAGGGTAATTAATAAATATTGATAGTTTTGCTATGCCTGGACCAAAGGGTAGTGAATAAATTAGGAGACTCCACCATCACATGAAATAAAATTAATCTAAAAACCTGAATATTGTATTGACTGAGTTGGTGAACCGATTGCCTTAGTAAACCATTGCTCTTAAATTTAAAATCCTAATAATTTACACTCTCTCTATTTTCTTAAAAATTTTTAATTATTTTTTTTAATTTTATTCTTTAATTTCTTATTCTCATAAATCGATCTTCTAAATAAAGCATAGGAAAGAAATTTTTAGTACTTATTTTTCAATCCTCTAGGGATGATACTCTACTCATTCACTTTATTATTTGATCGATTGGTGCACTTGCCATAGCTATAAATTAGCATGCATCAAGCTTCATAGACCTCCTTGATTTTCTTTGGGAACATAGTTTGTTAACTGTTATATATTTACTGAATAGGGTTTCTTCTAAAATCATTCCTACCACATCATATGAGATATGGCATGGTAAAAAATCATGTCAGAGTCATCTCAGAATTTGGGATTGTCTAGCTCATGTCAAAAGACAATAAGCGGACAAGTTAGACTATAGGTTCTTTAGAGCTCAATTCATAGGATATCCTGAAGAATCATTATGATATTATTTCTATATTTCAGAAGATCATAATGTGATTATGAGTCAACATGCCATTTTTCTTGAAAAATAGTTTATTCAAGATGGCAGCATTGGAAAGCAGATCAAGCTAGAGGAGAAAGTCTCCCAAGAGCAAAGAGCTAAGGAACCTTTGGAACCAAATTAGGTTGAGCCAATACAATCACTACCTCCTCCACCTCGAAATTGAAAAGGATTTTCTGTCTTCCTGAGAGGTACTTAGGTACAATTTCAGAGGAAGACGAGAAAATATTCCTCATAGGTAATGGAGTTCATGTTGATGATCCCAAAATCTATGACGAGGCGATATCAGATATCGACTCCGAGAAATGGTTAGAAGCAATGATGTCAGAAATTGACTTGATGCACTCAAATCAAGTCTGGACCTTGGTAAATCCACTAGAAGATATAGTATCTATTAGGTGTAAATAGATTTACAAGAGAAAGATTGGTGCAGATGAAAATGTAGAAACATTCAAAGCTAGATTAGTGGCAAAATGTTATAGTCAGCATGAAGGCATTGACTATCAGGATACCTTTTCGTTAGTAGCTATGCTTAAATCCATTCATACATTGCTTGCTGTTGCAGCCTATTTTGATTATGAAATATGGCAAATAGATATGAAAATGGCATTCTTAAATGGATATCTTGAGGAAGATATCTATATGAAATAACCACTAGATTTCATATTTAGTGATACTGATCACAAAGTATGCAAGCTGTAAAGATCCATATATGGACTTAAGTAAGCAACTCAGAGCTGGAATACTCATTTTAATGATGTGATCAAATTATTTGGTTTCATCAAGAATGAGGAGGAACCATGTATTTTTAAAAAGATCAGTGGGAGCACTATTGTCTTTCTTGTACTGTACGTGGATAATATCCTCCTTATTGGGAATGATATTTCCATGTTGACCATAGTTAAAATGTGGTTATCTAAAGAATTCTCCATGAAAGACCTAGGAAAAGCATCCTTCATTCTTGAAATCAAAGTCTATAGAGATAGACCGAATAGGATGCTAGGTCTTTCATGGAAGATGTACATAGAAGAAGTGCTTAAGAGGTTTAGCATGAAAAACTCCAAGAGGGGATTGGTACACTTCAGACATGGCATTCATCTCTTCAAGCAAATATGTCCCAATACATCAGAGGAGATTGAACACATGAGCAAGATCCCTTATGCTTCTGCAATAGGGAGCCTCATATATGTCATGTTATATACACAACCTGATATAGCCCATGCTGTGAGTGTCACAAGTAGATATTAGTCCAATCCAGGAGAAGAACACTGGAATTCTATGAAATATATCCTTAAGTACTTAAGAAGAACTAAGGATATGTTCTTGATTTTTGGTAATGGAGAACTCAAAGTCCAAGGGTATACCGACTTGGATTTTATGTCTGATATAGATGATCAAAAGTCGACATCTGAAAATCTATTTATATGTAATGGTGGCATTGTCAGTTGGAAGAATTTCAAACAGACAGTAATAGCAGATTCCACTATGAAAGCAGAATACATCGTTATGTCAGAAACTGTGAAGAAGACATTCTGGTACAAAAAGTTTTCCACAGAGATCGAAGTGATTCCATCAGATGCCATTCCTCTGTACTACGATAATAATGGCACCATAGCCCTTGCTAAGGAGTCGAGATCTTATCAAAAATTCAAATACATCGAACGGTGATACCACATCATCCACAATTACCTCGAGAAATGATACGTCGAGGTCAAGAGAGTCAACTCTACAAATAATGCAGTAGACCTACTTATAAAGCCGTTGGACAGAAGATCGAAACCCATCTTAAGAAGATGGAACTTAGATTTGTAGCTAATTGAATTTAGGTTAAGTGGGAGTTTGTTAGATATGTGTAACCTAGGAGCTAGAATTGGTTGATACTTGTTATACACTTCTAAGGGCAAAATTATAATTTTGACCATAAATAATAAAATAGATTATTTTCTATCACAATGTGTATTTAGTGTCTGTGATACATTCCTAGAGTTAATGGCAATAATAGTTCTTATTTTCAAGAGTTAAAAATTTAAGATATGAATTTTCATTATTAACTCATAAAATGCTTCTGACCGTAGGATCATCATGAGAATGGTGATTGATCCGAAAGATTGGTGTACAATCACTTCTTTATAGTAAATGAGTCTTAAGTCTATGGTGTAGAGACACCAGAGCAAGAGTACAAATACTCGTTAGAAGATGAGGGCACTGAGCGTGACCACCTCGAGCAGTCATTAGAAAGTCTACCTTCTCATCGATGACTGGCTCGAAGCTGCAGTTGTGTATCTAGTTCTTTGATCTGAGGTGCATCGGCAATTCATTTTGAGGGTGTTATAGTTTGACTACACCATGACTCAGTCTCCTAGCCATTCAGAATCCTAAGGTGTATGTTGGCTATAGCATGTTCATTGTAGGAATTGGATTGCACCAATAGGAAATCTATCTACCTCGGTAGATGAAGAGTAGCCCTATGATGATCATGAGAATCAAGTCCATAAGCCCATGGCCATGGTAGAGTGAAATAATAGAAAGAGTTTCTGTTAAGATTTTTACATTAGACTTGAATCAAATGATTAATCATATGATGGATATTAGGGTTTGACGAGATTACCTTAACCCCAATCCAATCGGGGCTCAAGATAGAAAAACTTAATTACATAGGTAATTGCACTGAGAGGTTCATTTTTAGTTATGATTGGTTGCCATCATATGCTGCTAGGTGTCAATAGTAGATTTTGAGAGCAATTAGAATAATTTAGATGATCAATCATACTAGTTGTCTGAATCAAAAAAGTTTTGATCCATCAAAAGGTATTTCGATGATGTCGACGATAGAGATCGCGACATATCTCATTACCATACGGAACTGAACCTAACTGGATCACACAAACAAGGGTTTTGATCTGGATATAATCAATTGGATTAACCCAGTTCAATTGACTTAAATTAGATTCAATTAGGTTCAAGAAAATCGTGCTAGCACACGATTGAGCCTAATGTTCTCGTTTAATTATCACTAAAGTTTATCTCGATTGAGCCAAATGTGTCTGGGCTCACTCTGGTACCTTTACTTGGTCTGACTGGAGCTTGTCTAGATTAGAAAAGGGTTGTCTTAATTAATGAGATGAATTTGAGATAACACCTATCATTTTTCGTCACCTATTAAATCCTATTTCGGATATTTGGTCAAATATTGATCTTTGACACTTAGACATCTACCCATGTGTCAAGCCATCATAGGAGAGACTTCTTGGACCAGTCCACCTACTAAAAAGTAGATGGATAAGGGGTGCATGCCTAAGGAGGCGTGCGCCCATGGATAAAGCATCTAGAGTCCCATACAGATGGGACTCTAATTACTTTGGGGATTCTACTTGGATGGCGCCTAGAAGACTGCTTTGACCCAGTCATGGTGCTATCTAAGAATGATTTAGAGAGGCTCTCATCTAATTAGATTAGATGATATCATCCCATCAATCAAATTTAGATCTAATTGCACTAAAAGTCATGATTTATTGGGATGATGTGGCACTGCATGGTGCAATAGGGTCTATAAAAATCCTATCAGTGCTAAGATCATAGATGCTTGACCCATTGCCCATGCCACAAGGCTGCCCCTCTTCCTCCTCCGTGCCACCTTCAGATGTTCTCTCTCCTATCCACTCTCAAGAATTTTTGGGCATAAGTTTGGTGCGATCCAAACAAGGGAAAGGCGATAGGAAAAGAAAGAAGGCAGCACTACTGCAAAAGACAACTCATATCTTTGAAAGGAGTTTTGAAGATCTTCAAAATTAAATCCAGATCTAATTTTTGGAGAAGTGATAAAAAAGGATGCGATCTTCAGATTCTATCTGAGTAGATACCGATAGAGGCCAGGCACTTGTGTGGCTAGATCCAGAACCATAGGCAGACATTAGGATCATCATAGGATAATCAGATTATCCATAATAAGATAAAATTAAATTAGATTTAATTTATTTTTTATTTTATTTTATTTTTTTATTAGATCAATAATATTAGATCTAAAAAGTCTCAGATCTAATCTAGATCTAAAAAAAAAATTTTTAAAATATTTTTCTTGATCTAATCAGATCTGAACGAACCTAATCCAAAAAACTAGATTTTTCCTTCAGTAGTTAGGTTTGGTCAATCTATGAGTGTCCAGGATATTGGCTAGTGGGTTGGACGCAGCCATATTCCTATATAGAGTCAATATTTTTAATTATATTTTATAATTAGACTTAATTAATTTATTTAAAAATTTTATTTTTAAATAAATTAGGCTCCCACTATTTACTCGGATCCTATAATTTCTTGGTAGAGATGCGAAAATCTTTACGATCAATGATTTCTAGTGGATGGTGTAGTCCCACTGACTGGCTCACCACCTCACCTAACAGTTATTGATGATGAATCAATCGATGAGTGGACAATTCTTAATCAATGATTCTCTAATCATAGTGCACCAATACCTGATATCTAATTCATGAATCTCATTGTGTCTAGAATATTGATTCAATTCTTAGTTAAGTTAGACCTACCCCTTGCATGAATTGGATTCCTGATTGGATCTCTCATCATTTTTAAAATATTGAGCCCAACCCATAGAATCTCATACCTAATAAACATGGTTGTCTTTACGATGCAACTGAACCATTGTATCCAGTCGAGAATAATCAACCCTGGAAAGGGCCCGCACACTACAATGATGGAAGACCTTAGACTTAATATTTTCTTTGAAAGATTTAATTTAGATCTTTTTAAACTTAACTTGACTTAGTCATAACAATTATGACTAACCTAGTGTAATGGGTTGGCTCGAATTGTTAGCCACCTCTAACCAAAACTGAATCGATACAAATAGCCAGGTAGAAGCAATATGCCATTAACTTGATAAGAATGCATTCAAATTGAGTAAGTTCTAATTAAAAATTAGTTGGTTGTATCTGCCAGACTTATCTTAGATATCAAATTATCAAATCAGAACCAATCAGGTTAGCTTACAATCCAAGCTTGAACCGCAGAGCCAAATTAGGTCTTGACTTGATCAAGTCACATCTCAGTGTGATTCGACATTGATCCAGACTTAATCCTATTAGGCTGATCAAATCTAAACTTTCTTTGATCCCACCTAATCAACTCTTGATTCGGTTTGCTCAACCGCTAGACCTAATTGAGTTATCCAAGCCTAAATCCAAATTTTTGAAGATATATTAAATCTTAAAATTTATAATTTTAAATCTAATTAGTTTCATAATCTTAATTCTTAATTATGATTGGGTTCATAATCAGAAAAATATAAAAATCTTAGGGTTTCAGAATCTAGGATTTTGCAAAAAAGTAAATTTTTGATTTTCTGATTAAGGACGAATGTGCAGCACCCCTACATGCCATAAGAGCACTCCATTTAATGGAAGGAGAGGGCCTTTAAATCCTACTTTGCTCTTATGACTGGATGGCCAAAGAGAATGCCTTAATTAGAAAGAATTACTACACCATAAAATAATAAATCTACAACATATATCTCTTATAAAGTTATAGATCTAAACATGCATGTTCTGTATACATCTCATATATGAATCATTAAATCTTAAATGCATATTTTTGGATCTAATACATCACATATAATATTTAAAAGATAAATTTTATATTGATCATATCAAAATAAAATCTATTCTAGATAAATCATAAAACTATTCTACAACTAGTCTAGGCATGCTTCATTCATATCTCATACAAAAATTAAAAATTTTATTTTTTATTTTTAGATCTAATTATAATATTTATAATATCTAGAAATAGAAGCATAAAGATCTAAAAAAAAAATTAATCATATCAAAAAGAAAATTAGCACTAGACTACTCATAGAACAATTCTAAACCTAGTCTAGATTGCATCTCATACAAGATTGATATGAATCTAAAATTTTTAATCCTTTTAATTTTAGAACTGATCATATTTGATATGACATCTAAATCCTTAATATTAGATCATAGATCAAAAAAAAAATTGATCTAAAATAGATCTAAAGAACTGCTAATGCAGCTCTGGTACCAGTTGAAGAAAAAACTGCTTTTTCCGCCACAGGATTGGTCTGATCTGACCAATCTATAGGAAATATTTAAATTTTCTTTATAGAGTCTAATCATATCAAAGAGTTCTCTAATTTGATTTTAATGATCTGATATTAAATCTAAAATTAAGAATTAAATCAGATATAAACTTTGTACGTAATTGGGTAATCTGATTATCTTGCCGATGATCTACAGAAGCTTGGGGTTTTAGATTAAGCCATACATGTGCCTAGCCTCTATCTGAGTCCACTCAAGTAGGATCTAGAAGTGATCTCCTTCTAAATGTGATTATCAAAAATCAGATCTAAATCTGGTTTAGTAAATCCTTCAAATCAACTGATGAAGGCAGCACGCTCGTCATACGAATGTTGTCTCTTTTCTTAAAACCTTCGCGCTAATTTCTATGGACCTTCTATTGGAACCTTGGCCCAATATTTGGGTGTGGAGAAGAAGAAGAGGAGGGGCATGGAGAAAGAGGGGATGGCTGCATATGGGGGCTTGGGGTGTGGAGAATAAAGCATGAGAAACCCTAGGGCATAGGGTCTCTTAAATAGAGCCCTACACCAGCTTAGTGTTCCAATCAATCAAGCAATCAATTGCTTGATTTGTTTCTAATTTCTTGACAAATTTTCATGCCAACTTACATCAAAATTGCCACCCCAAATATTCCATATAACGTTGTACAAAATAGGTAGGGAGAAGGAAAGGAAGTTTGGTGTGCAATGGATTCTTCCTTCTCTCTTAGAGTTTGATCTCTATCAAACCTCTTTGACTGGTCAAATAAGAAATTTGACCTAGTCAAAGCCTATCCACTTTAGGTGCACACCAAGGAGGATGTGCACCTTCTCCATGCCATACCAAAAAGTGGAGGCATGTGCTCTTAGAAAATCTTCAGGGAGCATGCACCCCCTAATCCCTTCATTCTTACAACAATGTCAACCTTTGACCTTGGTGTGCGATAGAAAAGGCAGGTGACCAAAAATGGTAGATGACCAAAAATGATAGGTATTGTCCTAAAATTATCTGATGAATTTAGACAATCCTATTCTAATCTGGATAAGTTCCAATCATGGTTTCGATTGAGATAAACCAGAAAGACTACGAAAGGAGAATGTTAGGTTCAATCATGTGCTAGCATGATTTCTTTGAATCTAATAGGATCTAATCCAAATCAATTGAACTAACTTAGTTCAATTGATCATAATTAGACTCAAATTCTTGTATGTGTGATCCAGTTAGGTTCAATTTCGTATGGTAATAAGATATGTCATGATCTCTATCATTGACATCATCGAAACATCTTTCGATGGACAAGAACTTTTTTGATTCAAACAATTGGAATGATCGATCATCAAGACCATTCTAATTGCTCTCAAAATCTATCAGTGACACCTAGCAGCATATGGTGGCAACCTATCAGAACTAAAACCAAACCTCTCAGTGCACCTATCTCTATGCATCGATTCTACTATCATAAGTTCCGACATGATTAGGATTTAAGGTAAACTTGTCAAAACCCAACATCCATCATTTGAATGAATCATTCAATTTGAGTCCAATGTGAAATCCTAATAAAAAACTTTTTTTCTATTATATTATACTACCTTGGCCATGGGCTTAAGGACTCAATCTCATGATCATCATAGGAGTATTCCTCCACTACCGAGGTAGATAGATCCCATTTTGGTGCAATCAAGTTCCTATAATGAACATACTATAGCCAATATACACCTCAAGGTTTTGAATGGCTAGGAGATCGAGTTATGGTGTAGTCAAATTATAACACACTTAAGGTGAACTACCGAAGCTCTTCAAGTCAAAGAACTTATAACACAACTACAACATAGAGCCAGTCATCGATGAGAAGGTAGAGTTTCTTATGACTGCTCGAGGTGGTCATGCTCTGTATCCTCATTCTCTAATGAGTATCTATACTTTTATTTTGATATATCCACACCATAGATACAAGACTCATCTATCCTAAGACAGCGATCAGACACCAACCTTTCGGATCGATTGTCATTCTTGTGATGATCGTACGGTCGAGAGCAGTTTATGAGTTAATTATAAAAATTTCTATCTTAAATTTTTAGCTCTTGAAAATATGAATTATCATTACCATTAACTAAAAGGCTGTATCATTGATACTTTTAAATACACATCATGATAGAAAAATAAATTTTTTATTAATTTATAATCAAAATTATAAAATTATTCTTAGAAGTGCATTATAAGTGTCAGCCAATCTAGCTACTAGAGCACACATCTAATACTAATGACTCTTTAAAATATCTTATAAACTGAGCTCTAAGAGACCTTGACTCCTTGTTTGCCTACTGCCTCTTGGCATGAGCTTGACAATCCCAAATTCTGAGATGACTCAGATTTAATTTTTTACCATGTCATATCTCATATGGTGTGGTAGAAATAGTTTTAGACAAAATCTTTTTTAATAAATAAATGACTATCAGTAAACTATGTTTTTAAAGAAACTCAGAAAAGTTCGTGAAGCTTATCACGGATTGGACCATATCTAATTAAGTTTGGTTTCTCCATTTTAAAATCCTGTTGAGTTGAGGTATTCAAGGTGGAGTCCATTATGAGACTATGCCATTTTTCTTGAGATAGTCCAAAAATTTTTGATTAAGATATTTGCCTCCTCAATCTGATCGAAAAATCTTAATGGGCTTTCTGATTTGCTTTTCTACTTCATGTCTGAATTTCTTAAACTTTTCATAAGCTTCAAACATGTATCATATTAGGTGCACATACCCAAACCAAGATAGATCATCAACAAAGGTGATGAAGTAGGAAAAATTACCACAGGCCGATACATTAAATAAGCCGCATACATCTGTATGTACCAGGGCAACTAGGTTCGTGGCCCTTTCCCCATGTCCTACAAAAGATAGCTTGGTCATTTTGCTTTAAAGGCATGATTCATAAATTGGATATGACTCATAAGTCAACGGACCCATTAGTCTAGATTTCTCTAATTTGTTAATCCTATCTTCAGCTATATGACCTTGCCTAAGATGCCATAGATATCTTTTATTGATACTATCTCTAGGTTGTTTTGATCCTATGGCATTTATGGTTTGCTTGATATTAAAAATAAAAATATCTACATATAACTGATAGAGATCGTTAATTAAGAAACTACTTATAATTTTACTTTTTTTATAAAAGATTGTGTAGTGATCCTTAAAGAAACTAATTACATAGTTCTCTCATGCTAAACATGAAACAAAAATTAAATTTCTACTTGTAGCAAGTGTTAGGATTAGTGGTGCTCCCAAGCCTTGGGAGGCCACTAGAGGAGTCAAGGTGTTGGCTCTAGGAGACTAGGATAGGTGGGGTCCTAGGACTAGGATCGGTTTGATCATAGGGTGGAGGTTCAGCCCTCCATGATCATGAGGCCTTGGTTTGGATCTTATGGGGGCTGCTCAGAGTTTGAACCAGGTTTGTGTCCATGGGATTAAGTGCATGATTAGACCATAGGTGTACATAGGTTTGGATGAGTGCATTCGGACTGGGTTAGACTAGGAAGTTTTCTATAGGTTAGGATTTCGGTCCATGTACAGGTATATATATACATGTATATTGTAAATTCTAGATGAGAAGAGCGAAATATAGAGCCATTTTCTACTACATCTCCCCTCTCTCTTTACTTTCTTCACACGCTAAGGTGCCCTAGGGGGCACGCCTCCAAGCTTGAAGGAAGGAGGCATGCCCCACTATTCCTTCAGCCTCAACAACGTCAAGGATCCTGCACATCAATTGGTACCAGAGCCATCTTGACAAGTTTGCATGAAGGTGAGATCTAGCAATAGGATTTAGTGAAAGAACAAAAAAAAAAAATTATTTCTAGGGGCCAGTAGGCCCCCCTTTCTTCCTCCCCGATCTGGTGGTGGCCTATGATTGGCTGGCAATCCTAGGCTTAGTGACCGCAAATCGATGCATGGAGGTGGTTTTTGGTGATCTGGTGGTCGAGCATAGTGTGCAGAGGTCCATAGGTGATCGATGGTGGCACGTGCATGAGGGAAGGCCAAGATCTGGATAGGAGATGGTAGATCCAATCCCTGTCTTCTTCTCCAGTGGGAAAGTCACAAACGGTGGTGGCTGGTGGAGTGCGGCCAACAAGCATGCATGCAGTGGGAACTAGCTGAAGAAATAAATGAGCAAGAGATCGGGTCAGATCTCCCCCTTCCAAATGATGCCAGCATTGATGCCATTGATTGAGATGTGGTGGTCATGCAGGGGCTCTATCTCCAATGCTGTGGCCTAGGTCCAATGAAGTGGAGTAGGTGATGGGGTCCAATTGCTGCAGGTGCCGCAATGGCATTAGCTCTGGTGGTGGTGATGCACATGTAGTGGAGATCCAGCTCGAGGTGCATGGATCTAGTGATGGAGCACTAGATCTGATGGTTGTGTGGTGGTGCACGGTCAGTGGCAGTCCATGGCAACAGGCGGTCGATGAGATGGTGCAGGGCATCTTCCCTCTTCCTCTTGAGGTGCTCGAATTTGACAGTCGCACGGGCAGGAGATGGTCGATAGCATTGCATGGTGGCGATCAGGTTGGTCTGGTTCGATTTTGGATGGGATAAAGATGAAGAAAGGAGAAGGTGCCGAAGGAAGAAAATCCTGGAAGGTTTCAAAAGAGAGAGAAAAAAAGAAAAAAAAATAAAGGTGATTTAGATTGAGTTTTTTTATTTTTTGATTTTCTTTTTATGGTTCGTGCTGTTCTACTAGACGCAGCGGGGGTGCTGGTGATGATTTTGTTTGGCGTGTTAGAGGAGAGATCACTTAAGGGCTCAAGGTCGAGGTGGACCTAAAGAAGCAACTATTTAGTCTGGTGGAAGGTTGTGAAAAGTAGTTAGGGTGTATTCAGCAATGCGATTGGTTGGAGCCTTGGAGGTGATCGATATTGATGATCCATGGAGGTCCAGCAGATTAGGACTAGATGGCTATAGAGTGGCATAGAGATGAGTCAAGGAGCGTTGGAGTGCTGTAGTAGCACTATCTTAAAGTCACAGGGGCTGAGAGAGGTTCAGCAGTGCAGTAGCTGAGGAGGGTATCTCAGTAGAGAGTGTCAAAGACTTCTCAAGGGGGCCTAGAGTAGGTCTCAAGGGGAGCCAGGAGATCTCAAGGAGTGCCAAGAGGTCTCAAGCAGTCAGGAGTATCTTGGATCATGTTGCTTCTACAGGAGCACCAAGAAGAGTCGTGGTTCAATGGAGGATAGTTTATGTACAGCAAGAGAGGATCCAGATATCTATGAGGAGGTAGTGTTGAGATGAGGTAAGGAGCGATGGAGTGCTGCAGTAGTACTTTTTTGGAGGCATGGGGTTGAGAGAGGCTCGACGGTGCAGTAGTTGAGAAAGATATCTCAACAGAGAGTGTTAGGAGGTATCTCAAGGAGATTGGGAGCAAGTTTTAGGGAGAGCCAGGGAGTCTCAAGAGCCTCTGGATGAGATAGATGGATCTGAGCCTAGGACAGGATTTGAGCTATAGTTCTTTCGATTGCAACTGAAGCAATGATTGGTGTAGGGACAAAAGAGGAGAAGTGCTAGGATGGAATTTCCTAGGATTCAGTCGCTGGATTTAAAGGAGTTGGATGAGCTCTTTTATGTTTTGGAGGTGCTTGTAGGTTATGGAGGTATTTGAGATAGCTTCGGTAGGATCCACGTAATGCAGAGGGTTCGAAGGAGCAGCTATGGTGTACGAGGTGTAGCGGCAAGTCTAGCAATGCAGCATTGGATGGTTGGCCTTGGGTGACTCAGAGATAGAGTTAGATTCTTCTATGGCATCAGATGGACTTCGGATCAGGTGGAGCTCTGGAGTGGTGGCTTCATAGGTGGAGCTCTGGAGAGGTGGCTTCATAGGTGGAGCTCCGAGGTGGTGGTTTCATAGGTGGAGAGAAAGTTTGGCATGAGTTTAGAGCACAGGGATGCAGGAAGATCAATATCCTAGCACCAGCATCGATGATGCATAGTTCCAAAAGGAGCGGCGCGTGTAGGTGGATAAGCATAGTTCTAAGAAGATCATTTTAGATGGTATAGCATGTGCTGGTGCAGGAATACTGTAGGTTCTCTAGAAAAATTCAGGAAAGGTGATGTAGCTGCAAAGTAGAAGGGATCCTACAATCCAGGATGGTGCTCACTTCAGCTATGGAGATGGTCATTTTAAAGGTCTCTAGGTGCATAATAGCTAAAAAGGATTGGTAGAGGCATTAGAGTTTGCACAATGGCTGTCTGTGTGCACTGCGGAGCACAGGTCGATGTTACAGCCATGGGATTAGAGCAAGAGGACATCAGTTCGAGGTTGAGGAGTGTGGTGGAGCACGAGTCTCGGGAGCTATAGAGCATAGGTCAGTGTTGCAGCTGAGGTGGCGAGGTGGTTTCGATGGGATGGTATCAGCTCTGGAGGCAGCAGAGTGGTGTAGATGGTTCATGCAGGATT
Source organism: Cocos nucifera (assembly GCA_006176705.1). Classification (NCBI taxonomy): domain Eukaryota; kingdom Viridiplantae; phylum Streptophyta; class Magnoliopsida; order Arecales; family Arecaceae; genus Cocos; species Cocos nucifera. The sequence goes on along the minus strand of QRFJ01001850.1, from coordinate 258,942 downwards.
TGCCAAGGCTTGGGGGCACCATGTTGGAGATTGTTAGGATTAGTGGTACTTCCAAGCCTTGGAAGGCCACTTGAGGAGTCAAGATGTTGGCTCTAGGAGACTAGGATAGGTGTGGTCCTAATTCTAGGATTGATTTGGTCCTAAGGTAGAGGTTCAGCCCTCCACGATCATGAGGCCTTGGTTTGGATCTCATGGGGGCTACTCAAAGTTTGGACCAAGTTTGGATCTATGGGATTGAGTGCATGATCAAACTATGGGTATACATGGGTTTGGGTGAGTGCATTCGAACTAGATTAGCTTAGGAAGTTTTTTATGAGTTAGGATTTTAGTCCATGTTTAGGTATATATATATACATATATATTGTAAACCCTAGATGAGAAGAGAGAAATACAGACCCATTTTCTTCCACATCTCTCCTCTCTCTAGTTTCTTCACATGCCAAGGTGCCCTAGGGGGCGCGTCTCCAAGCTTGGAGGAAGGAGGTGAAGGGAAATCCTGATTTTTCGGACCAGGTTCGTTCAGATCTGATCAGATCAAGAGATATATTTTAAAAAAAAAATTTTTGATCTAGATCAGATTTGAGATATTTTAGATCTAATTTTTATTATTTTAGAAATTAAAATAAAATTAGATAAATTAAATCAGATTTAATTTACCTTGAAGTGGGTAATCCTATTACCCGTTGATGATCCTGTAAGCAGCGAAAGGTTCTGGATCAAGCCACGTAAGTGCCTAGCCTCTATCGGTATCCACTCAAGTTGGATCTGGAGATCCTCTTCTTCTCTATCACATCTCCAAAAATTAGATCTGGATCTGATCTGGAGGATCTTCAAAACTCTTTTCGAAGATCAGCAGTCGTCCTTTGCAGCAGTGCAGCCTTCTAGCTTTCAGTCGCCTTTCTTTGATCTGGATCGCACCAACCAAGCTCCAAAACTCTTTTGGACATGGAGAGGAGAGGGAGAAGGTGGGTTTGGCATGGAGGAAGAGGGGAGAGGCAGCCTTGGGGCATGGGAATTGTGATTCAATCTTTAATTGAGTTGGGCGCAGGGTCTTATTTATAGACTATCTGTGATCCAACTCCTCTTCTTCCCAACCAATCACAACTCTTTGTGAAATCAGATCTAAATCTGATTGGTGGGAATAGAGTCCCCTGGATTCCTCCTTAGAGGGTGCCTAAGACCAGTCAAAGTTGGTTCTTAGGAGAACTCTAATTGGAATCCAAAAAGGAGATGGAGTCCCTGTCCAACAAGGGACTCCTAGGCGCCTCCAACTTGGGCACACGCCAAGGGTGGCGTGCGCCCTCTTCCTTGCCAGGTTCTGGCAGGGGGACAGGCCCCCACCAGCTCTCCAATAGGTGCATGACATGTGGTCAAAAGTCAAAGTGTCAATGGTCAACATTTGACCAGTCAAAGGTAGACTTTTGACCAAAGTCAAAGAACAAGAAATGGCAGGTGACCAAAAATGGCAGGTAATGTCTTACAAAATAAGACAACCTTTTCTGACTTGGACAACCTCCAGTCAGACCATATGAAGGCCTCTGATTGAGCACAAACTCCTTTGGCTCAGTCAGGACAACTTATTTATGATAGTAAAAGAAGAACGTTAGGTTCAATCGAGTGCTAGCACGATTTTCCTTGAACCTAATTGAATCTCATTCAGATCAATTGAACTAGATCAGTTCAATTGATGATCACCAGATTCAAACCCTTGTTTGTGTGACCCAGTTAGGTTCAGTTCTGTATGGTAATGGGATATGTCATGATCTCTATCATCGACATCATCGAAACTCCTTTCGATGGATCAGAACTCTTCTGATTCGAACAGCTAGAATGATCGATCATCTAAATCATTCTAATTGCTCCCAAAATCCACCAGTGACACCTAGCAGTATATGGTGGCAACCCATCAGAGCTGAATGCGAACCTCTTGGTGCAGCTACCTGTGTGATTAAGTTCTTCTATCTTGAGCCCCGATCAGATTAGGGTTAAGGTGAACTCGTCAAACCCTAGTCTCTGTCATATGATGTAATCATTCGATTCAAGTCCAATGTGAAAATCTAAATAGAAACTCTTTCTATTATTTCACTCTGCCATGGCCATGGACTTCTGGACTTGATTCTCATGATCATCATAGGGCTGCTCCTCTACCACCGAGGTAGATAGATTCCATCTTGATGCAATCCAGTTCCTACAATGAACATGCTATAGCCAACATACACCTCAGGGTTCCATATGGCTAGGAGATCGAGTAATGGTGTAGTCAAACTATAACACCCTCAAGGTGAACTGCCGATGCACCTCAGGTCAAAGAACCAGACACACTACTGCAGCATCGAGTCAGTCATTGACGAGAAGGTAGACTCCCTAATGACTACTCGAGGTGGTCACGCTCAGTGCCCTCGTTCTCTAACGAGTACCTGTACTCTCGCTCCGGTGTCTCCACACCGTAGACTCAAGACTCATCTACTAAAGAGAAGCGATTGTACACCAACCTTCCGGATCAATCACCATCCTCGTGATGATCCTATGGTCGGGAGCATTTTATGAGTTAATAATGATTATTCATGTCTTAAATTTTCAACTCTTGAAAATATGAATTATCATTACCATTAACTCAAAGGATGTATCACAGACACTAAATACACATATGTGATAGAAAATAACCCATTTTATTGATTATTAGTCAAAATTATAATTTTGCCCCTAGAAGTGTATTACAAGTGTCAGCCAATTCTGGCTTCTAGGGCACATATATCTAACAATCTCCCACTTGTCCTAAAGCCAATTGGCTACAAGTCTAAGTCCCATCTTCTCAAGGTGGGCTTCGATCTTCTGCTGGCCCAACGGCTTTGTAAGTGGGTCTGCCACATTATCTGTGGAGTTGACTCTCTTGACCTCGACATAACCCTTCTCGAGGTAATCGTGGATGAGGTGGTATCACCGTTTGCTTGGAACTCTTCCAGCTGACAGCACCACCATTGCACACAAACAGACTTCCAGATGTCGACTTTCGATCATCTATATCGGACATGAAATCCGAGTCTGTGTATCCTTGAACTTGGAGTTCTCCGTTACCAAAGACCAACATCATATCCTTAGTTCTTCTCAAGTACTTAAGGATACATTTCACAGAAGTCCAGTGTTCTTCACCTGGATTTGACTGATATCTGCTTGTGACACTCACAGCATGGGCTATATCAGGTCGTGTACATAGCATGGCATACATGAGGCTCCCTATTGCAGAAGCATAAGGGATCTTGCTCATGCGTTCTATTTCCTCAGGTGTGCTAGGGCACATCTTCTTGGAAAGATGAATACCATGTCTGAAGGGTATTAATCCCCTCTTAGAGTTTTCCATACTAAACCTCTTTAGTACTTTCTCTATGTACATCTTCTGTGAAAGTCCTAGCATCCTATTCGGTCTATCCCTATAGACCTTAATTCCTAGAATAAAGGATGCTTCACCTAGGTCTTTCATGGAGAATTCCTTGGACAACCATATTTTGACTGTTGTCAACATGGGAATATCATTCCCAATAAGGAGGATGTCATCCACGTACAATACGAGGAAGACAACAGCGCTCCCACTGACCCTTTTTGAAAACACATGGTTCCTCTTCATTTTTGATGAAACCAAACTTTTTGATCACATCATTGAAATGAGTGTTCCAGCTCCGAGATGCTTGCTTAAGTCCATATATGGACCTTTGCAGCTTGCAAACCTTGTGATCAGTATCACTGGATGTGAAACCTAGCGGCTGTTCCATATAGATATCTTCCTCAAGATATCCATTTAAGAATGCCATTTTCACGTCCATTTGCCATATTTCATAATCGAAATAGGCTGCAACGGCAAGCAATGTGCGGATGGATTTTAGCATAGCCTACTGGGAAAAGGTATCCTGATAGTCAATGCCTTCGCGTTGACTATAACCTTTTGCCACTAGTCTAGCCTTGAATGTCTCCACATTCCCATCTGCACCAATCTTTCTCTTGAAGATCCATTTACACCCAATAGGTACTATACCTTCTGGTGGATCTACCAAGGTCCAGACTTGGTTTGAGTGCATCGAGTCAATTTCTGACTGCATTGCCTCTAGCCATTTCTCGGAGTCGATATCTGATATCGCCTCATTGTAGGTTTTGGGATCATCACCATGAGCACCATTACCTACGAGGAACATTTTCTCTACTTCCTCTGAAATAATACCTAAGTATCTTTCAGGGGGATGGAAAAACTCTTTCCGATCTACGAGGTGGAGGAGGTAGTGTTCTTATTGGCTCAACCTGATTTGGTTCCAATTGGTCCTTAGCTCGTTGTACTTGTGAGACTTTCTCATCAAGCTTGATCTGCTTTCCAATGCCGCTATCTTGAATAAACTATTTTTCAAGAAAGATGGCATGTCGACTCACAATCACATTGTGGTCTTCTGGAATGTAGAAATAGTATCCTAATGACTCTTTAGGATATCCTATGAATCGAGCTCTGAAGGACCTAAACTCTAACTTGTCCGCTTGTTGTCTTTTGACATGAGCCGGACAACCCCAAATTCTGAGATGACTCAGACTTGGTTTCTTACCGTGCCATATCTCATACGGTGTGGTAGGAACGGTTTTAGAGGGAACCCTATTCAGTAGATAAATTGAAGTTAACAATGAGTGTCCCCAAAGAAAATCAGGGAGGTCTGTGAAGCTCATCATGGATCGAACCATATCCAATAGAGTCCGATTTCTCCGTTCTGAAACCCCGTTGAGTTGAGGTGTTCCTGGTGGAGTCCATTGAGAGACTATGCCATTTTCCTTGAGATAGTCTAGGAATTCTCGGCTAAGGTATTCACCTCCTCGATCTGATCGAAGAACCTTAATGGGTTTTTCAGTTTGTTTTTCTACTTCATGTCTGAATTCTTTGAACTTTTCAAAAGCTTCAGACTTGTGTCTCATAAGATACACATACCCATACCTAGACAGATCATCGGTAAAGGATAATGAAGTAGACAAAATTGCCTCTAGCCGGCACATCAAATGGGCCGCACACATCAGTATGTACTAGGGCAAGGAGATCTGTGGCCCTTTCCCCATGTCCAACAAAAGGGAGTTTAGTCATTTTGCCTTGAAGACAAGATTCACAAGTTGGATATGACTCGAAAGTCAATGGACTCAATAGCCCATTTTTCTCCAATTTGTTGATCCTATCTTCTGCTATATGACCTAATCTCAGGTGCCATAGATATCTATCATTTGGACTATCCCTAGGTCGTTTGGCATTCACGTTTTGCTCGATAGTTAGAATAGGTACATCAATATGTAGCTGATAAAGACCATTAATAAGGAAAACCATTTGCAATTTTATTTCTTTCATAAAGAATGTTACAATGGTCCTTAAAGAAGGTAATCACATAGCCTTCTTAGTGCTAAGCATGAAACAGAAATCAAATTCCTGCTAGCTGCAGGCACATAATAACAGTCTTTCAAAACTAAGTCTAAACCAGATGGTAATCGAAGAGGGTATGTTCCCACGGCTACTGCAGCAACTCTTGCTCCATTACCGATGCGTAGGATCATGTCTCCATCCCTCAGCCTCCTGCTATCCTCAAGACCCTGCATGGAAGTGCACAGATGAGCACTAGAACCAGAGTCAAGCACCCAACTGGATGCAGAAGAAACCGTAAGGTTAGACTCAATAACGAGCATACCTCCAGAAGGACCTTCCTTCTTGTTCTTCAGGGTGGCCAGGTAAGTAGGGCAGTTCCGCTTCCAATGGCCGTCGCTGTTGCAATGGAAACACTTTCCTTTGACATCGGCCTTTCTTCTTCGGCTCTGCCTTCTTCTTCTTTGCTCCTTCCACCTTTCTGCTTTTTCACAGACTTCTTTTTCTTTCCATAAGACTTTCTTTTGGAAGAAGTCCGTTCCATAGCAAGAACTGAGCCTTTAGAACCTTTCATAGAAAGCTCAGCGGTGACCAGCATATTCATTAATTCGGCCAAGGAATTTTGAAGTTTATGCATGTGGTAATTCATGATGAATTGCCCATATGCATCAGTCAAGGATTGCAGAATAATATCATTCTGCAGATCCAAGTCTAACTTCACACCGAGCTTCTCAAGCTCTTCCAATGTCCTTGATCATCATCAGACAGTGATCTTGGACTGACTGCCCATCACGCATCTTAGCCTTAAAAAGTCATTTCGTGACTTGATACTTGGCTGCGCGACTCTGTTCACCAAACATCTCCTACAGGTGAGCCAACATTTGGCGAGCAGTCCCGATATCTTCATGTTGGCGCTGGAGCTCATCAGACATCGAGCCCAACATGTAATATCTGGCCTTATTATCTTCGTCTATCCATTTTTTCAGAGACGCTCTCTGTTCAGTGGATGGACGGGCTGGTAAGGTGGGAGGGTCCTGGTCCAATACATGGGTTAACTTCTCAAAACCCAAAATAATTTTTGTAGTTTCTGAGCCAATCTTTATAATTGGGTCCGGTCAGTCTATGTGTGTCCAGGATACGTGCCAATGGGTTGGACGCAGACATTTTTCTGTAGAGAGTCAAAGATTCTAGTTAGATACTGTAATTATGACTTGACCAATTTATTTAGAAATTTTATTTTTAAACAAATTAGCTTCCACTATTTTCTCGGATCCCTACACTCCCTCTGTAGAGATGCAAAAATCTCCATGATTAATGATTTCTAGTGGGTGGTGCGGTCTCACCAACTGACTCATCACCTCACCTAACAGTTATTGGTGATGGGTTAGCCAATGAGTGAACAACTCTTGTTCAATGATTCTCTAATCATGGTGCACCCAAACTTGGTCTCTAATTCATGAATCTCACCGTATCCAAAATATTGATCCACTCCTTAGTTAAGTCAGACCCACCATTTGCACAGACTGGATTCCTAATTGAGTCTCTCACCGTATCCAAAATATTGAGCCCAACTCATCCTCCAGCCCATAGCATCCAATGCCTAATAGACATGGTTGCATCTTTCCGGTGCAACTGAGCCACTGTATCCAGCCGAGAACAATCAACCCCGGAAGGGCCCGCACATCTACAATGGTGGAAGACCTCAGACTTAATCTTTTCTTAGGGAAGAATTGATTCAGGTCTCATTAAACTAGACTTGTCATAGTCATAACAATTATGACTAACCTAGTGGCATGGGTTAGCTCGGATTATTGACCACCTCAAGATCAGAACTGTGTCAACAGATATGGCCAGGTAAGTGAGATCGGTGGAAGGGAATATGCCATTAACTCGTACAAGAATGCATTCAGGTCGAGTAGCTTCCAATTAAAAACCAGTCGGTCGTATGTGCCAAACTTACCTTAGACACCAAATTATTGAGTCAGAACCAATTGGGTTAGCCTACAATCCAGACTCTAACCTCTGAGCCTAATTAGGTCTTGCTTGATCGTGACTCGATCTTGACCCAGACTTAATCCTATTAGGCTGGTCAATTTAAGCATTGTTGATCCCATCTAACCAACTCTTGATTCGGTTTGATCAACCGCTTAGACCTAATTGAGCTACCCAAGCCCGAACCCAGTATTATGAATATGTCTTAGATCTAAAATTCTCAATTTTAGACCTAATTAATATTTCATAATCTTAATTTTTAATTAAGTAGGGTTCATAAACAAAATATGCACAATAAATCCTAGGGTTTCAGGATCTAGGGTTTTGCAGAAAGTAAGTTTTGGATTTCTGATTAAGGACGAACGCGCAGCACCCCTACACATCATAAGAACACCCCATCGGATGGGAGGAGAGGGCCTTTAAACCCTTCTTCATTCTTATGACCGGACGGCCAAGAGGAATGCCTTAATCAGGAACATGTAATACTACAAAATAGTTTTAGATCTATATCATATATCTCATATACAAATTAGATCTAATCGTGGCATATTTTGCATACATCTCATGTATCGAATCATGCATATTTTTAGATCTAAATTATCTCATAATAATCTAAAAAATTAGATTTAAATTGATCTTATCAAAATAAACTCTAATCTAGACAACTATGTAGAACTATTCTACAACTAGTCTAGACATGCATCAATCATATCTCATATGATGTTTAAAATTAAATAATTTTTATTTACTATTTTTTAGATATTATTATAACCATTATAATATCAAAAAATAGTAAATAAATAGATCTAAAATATGATTTAATCAAATTAAATTGAAAACATGCAAGACTATTCTATAGAACTATTCTATTTTAGAACTAGTCATGCATATTTTCTAATCTTAGATCCAAATCATTTAATTTTAATTTTTTCTGATTTTAGATCTGATCACATCTCATGTGACATCTAAAATTCACTTATTTTTTAATTAAAATAAATTTAAAATTAGATCTAAATACTTTTAGAACCTTGGCTCTGATACCAGTTGAAGGAAAATCCTGATTTTTCGGACCAGGTTCGTTCAGATCTGATCAGATCAAGAGATATATTTCAAAAATTTTTTCTTTGATCTAGATTAGATCTGAGATATTTTAGATCTAATTTTATTATTTTAATAATTAAAATAAAATTAGATAAATTAAATCAAATTTAATTTATCTTGAAGTGGGTAATCCTATTACCCGTTGATGATCCTGTAAGCAGCGGAAGGTTCTGGATCTAGCCACGCAAGTGCCTGGCCTCTACCGGTATCCACTCAGGCTGGATCTAGAGATCCTCTTCTTCTCTATCACATCTCCAAAAATTAGATCTGGATCTGATCTGGAGGATCTTCAAAAACTCTTTTCGAAGATCAGCAGTTCGTCCTTTGCAGCAGTGCAGCCTTCTAGCTTTCAGTCGCCTTTCTCTCATCTGGATTGCACCAACCAAGCTCCAAAACTCCTTTTGGATGTGGAGAGGAGAGGGAGAAGGTGGGTTTGGCATGGAGGAAGAGGGGAGAGGCAGCCTTGGGGCATGGGGAATTGTGATTCAATCTTAATTTGAGTTGGGCGTAGGGTCTTATTTATAGACTATCTGTGATCCAACTCCTCTTCTTCCCAACCAATCACAACCCTTTATGAAATCAGATCTAAATCTGATTGGTGGGAATAGAGTCCCCTGGATTCCTCCTTAGATGGTGCCTAAGACCAGTCAAACTTGGTTCTTAGGAGAACTCTAATTGAAATCCAAAAAGGAGATGGAGTCCCTGTCCAACAGGGACTCCTGGGCGCCTCCAACTTGGGCACACGCCAAGGGTGGCGTGCGCCCTCTTCCTTGCCAGGTTCTGGTAGGAGGACAGGCCCCCACCAGCTCTCCAATAGGTGCATGACACATGGACAGAAGTCAAAGTGTCAATGGTCAACATTTGACCAGTCAAAGGTCAGACTTTTGACCAAAGTCAAAGAACAAGAAATGGCAGGTGACCAAAAATGGCAGGTAATGTCTTACAAAATAAGACAACCTTTTCTGACTTGGACAACCTCCAGTCAGACCATATGAAGGCCTCTGATTGAGCACAAACTCCTTTGGCTCAGTCAGGACAACTTATTTATGATAGTAAAAGAAGAACGTTAGGTTCAATCGAGTGCTAGCACGATTTTCTTGAACCTAATTGAATCTCATTCAGATCAATTGAACTGGATCAGTTCAATTGATGATCACCAAATTCAAACCCTTATTTGTGTGACCCAGTTAGGTTTAGTTCTGTATGGTAATGGGATATGTCATGATCTCTATCATCGACATCATCGAAACTCCTTTCGATGGATCAGAACTCTTCTGATTCGAACAGCTAGAATGATCGATCATCTAAATCATTCTAATTGCTCCCAAAATCCACCAGTGACACCTAGCAGTATATGGTGGCAACCCATCAGAGCTGAATGCGAACCTCTTGGTGCAGCTACCTGTGTGATTAAGTTCTTCTATCTTGAGCTCCGATCAGATTAGGGTTAAGGTGAACTCGTCAAACCCTAGTCTCTGTCATATGATGTAATCATTCGATTCAAGTCCAATGTGAAAACCTAAATAGAAACTCTTTCTATTATTTCACTCTGCCATGGCCATGGACTTCTGGACTTGATTCTCATGATCATCATAGGGCTGCTCCTCTACCACCGAGGTAGATAGATTCCATCTTGATGCTATCCAATTCCTACAATGAACATGCTATAGCCAACATACACCTCAGGATTTTGAATGGCTAGGAGACCGAGTAATGGTGTAGTCAAACTATAACACCCTCAAGATGAACTACCGATGCATCTCAGGTCAAAGAACCAGACACACCACTACAGCATCGAGTCAGTCATCGATGAGAAGGTAGACTTCCTAATGACTACTCGAGGTGGTCACGCTCAGTGCCCTCATTCTCTAACGAGTACCTGTACTCTCGCTTCGATGTCTCCACACCGTAGACTCAAGACTCATCTACTAAAGATAAGCGATTGTACACCAACCTTCCAAATCAATCACCATCCTCATGATGATCCTATGGTCAGAAGCATTTTATGAGTTAATAATGATTATTCATGTCTTAAATTTTTAGCTCTTGAAAATATGAATTATCATTACCATTAACTCAAAGGATGTATCACAGACACTAAATACACATATGTGATAGAAAATAATCCATTTTATTGATATTAGTCAAAATTATAATTTTGCCCTTAGAAGTGTATTATAAGTGTCAGCCAATTCTGACTTCTAGGGCACATATATCTAACAGGAGGCATGCCCAACTATTCCTTCAGCCTCAACAACGTCAAGGATCCAACATATCAATAGGTACAAAGTAATAATCTCTAAGAACTAAAACTAATCCAGATGGTAGTTGAATAGGGTAGGTTCCTACGGCCATAGTAGCAACTCTTGCTCTATTTTTGATAGGCAGAATCATCTAACCATCCCTGAACATCTTGCACTCCTCAAGACCCTATATAGAAGTGCACAAGTGAGTACTAGATCCAGAGTCAAGCACCCAATTGGATGTAGAAGAAATCGTAAGGTTAGTCTTAATGACAAGAATACCTCTAGAAGGACCTGCTTCCTTCTTGTTCTTCAAGCTGGCTAGGTATGGTGGGTAGTTTTACTTCCAATGGCCATCTATGTTATAATGAAAATATTTTGTTTTGTCCACAGCTTTCTTCTTCGATTCTCCCTTATTCTTCTTCTTTCCCTCAACCTTCTGCTTCTTTGCAGACATTTTTTCCTTTTCAAAAGACTTTTTTTAGGAGAAAGTCCACTCCACAGCAAGAACTAAGTCCTTTGAATCTTTCATAGTTTGATCAGCAGTAACCAGCATATTCATTAACTCAGCCATAGTGCATTGGAGCTTATTCATATAGAAGTTCATGATAAACTACCCACACAAATCAGTCAAGGACTAAAGCATCACATCAATCTATAGGTCCTTGTCTATTATGACACCGAGCTTCTCAAGCTCTTTTAGGTGCTTGATCATCGTCAAGCAATGATCTTGAATCAACTATTCATCATGCATCTATACTTTAAAAAGTACCCCTGAGACTTGGTAACACACTGTATGACTCTATTCACCAAACAACTCTTGCATGTGAGCCAATATTTTATGAGCAGTCCTAATATCTTCATGTTGGCACTGCAACTCATCTATCATTGAGCCCAACATGTAGTACGTGACTTTGTTATCATCCTTCGACCACTTCTCGTGAGATGCTCTCTATTCAACAGTCGGATGGGCAGGTAGAGTAAAAATTTTATGCTCCAATATATAGGATAGCTTTTTGGAACTTAAAATAATTTTTAGGTTCCTAAGCTAATTCTTGTAATTAGGTTTGGTCAGTCTATGGGTATCTAGGATTAGGGCTAGGGGGTTTGATGTTAGATATATGTGCCCTAGAAGCCAGAATTGGCTGACACTTGTAATACACTTCTAGGGGCAAAATTATAATTTTGACTAAAAGCAATAAATGGATTATTTTCTATCACATATGTGTATTTAGTGTCTGTGATACATCCTTTGAGTTAATGGCAATGATAATTCATATTTTCAAGAGTTGAAAATTTAAGACATGAATAATCATTATTAACTCATAAATTGCTCCCGACCATAGGATCATCACAAGGATGGTGATTGATCTGGAAGGTTGGTGTACAATTGCTTCTCTTCAGTAGATGAGTCTTAAGTCTACGGTGTGGAGACACCGGAGCAAGAGTACAGGTACTCGTTAGAGAATGAGGGCACTGAGCGTGACCACCTCGAGTAGTCATTAGGGAGTCTACCTTCTCGTCGATGACTGACTCGATGCTGTAGTAGTGTGTCTGGTTCTTTGACCTGAGATGCATCGACGGTTCACCTTGAGGGTGTTATAGTTTGACTACACCATTACTCGGTCTCCTAGCCATATGGAATCCTGAGGTGTATGTTGGCTATGACATGTTCATTGTAGGAACTGGATGACATCAAGATGGAATCTATCTACCTCGGTGGTAGAGGAGCAGCCCTATGATGATCATGAGAATCAAGTCCAGAAATCCATGGCCATGATAGAGTGAAATAATAGAAAGAGTTTCTATTTAGATTTTCACATTGGACTTGAATCGAATGATTACATCATATGATAGAGACTAGAGTTTGACTAGTTTATCTTAACCCTAATCTGATCGGGGCTCAAGATAGAAGGACTGAATCACACAGGTAGCTGCACCAAGAGGTTCGCATTCAGCTCTGATGGGTTGCCACCATATACTGCTAGGTGTCACTGGTGGATTTTGGGAGCAATTAGAATGATTTAGATGATCGATCATTCTAGCTGTTCGAATCAGAAGAGTTCTGATCCATCGAAAGGAGTTTCGATGATGTCGATGATGGAGATCATGACATATCCCATTATCATACAGAACTGAACCTAACTGGGTCACACAAACAAGGGTTTGAATCTGGTGATCATCAATTGAACTGATCTAGTTCAATTGATCTGAATGAGTTTCAATTAGGTTCAAAAAAATCGTGCTAGCACTCGATTGAACCTAACGTTCTTCTTTTGCTTGAAGGAAAATCCTGATTTTTCGATCCAGGTTTGTTCAGATCTGATCAGATCAAGAGATATATTTTAAAATTTTTTCTCTTAATCCCAATCAGATCTTGATATATTTCAAATCTGATTCTTATTATTTTAATAAAATAAAATTAAAAGATAAATTAAATCAAATTTAATTTACCTGATCTGGGTAATCCTATTACCCTGTTGATGATCCTGTTTGCAGCGGAAGGTTCTGGTAGGGGGACAGGCCCCCACCAGCTCTCCAATAGGTGCATGACATGTGGTCAAAAGTCAAAGTGTCAATGGTCAACGTTTGACCAGTCAAAGGTGGACTTTTGACCAAAGTCAAAGAACAAGAAATGGTAGGTGACCAAAATTGGTAGGTAATGTCTTATAAAAAAGACAACCTTTTCTGACTTGGACAACCTCTAGTCTGACCATATGAAGACCTCTGATTGAGCACAAACTCCTTTGGCTCAGACAGGATAACTTATTTATGATAGTAAAAGAAGAACGTTAGGTTCAATCGAGTGCTAGCATGATTTCCTTGAATCTAATTGAATCTTATTCAGATCAATTGAACTAGATCAGTTCAATTGATGATCACCAAATTCAAACCCTTGTTTGTGTGACCTAGTTAGGTTCAGTTCTATATGGTAATGGGATATGTCATGATCTCTATCATCGACATCATTGAAACTCCCTTCGATGGATCAGAATTCTTCTGATTCGAACAGCTAGAATGATCGATCATCTAAATCATTCTAATTGCTCCCAAAATCCATCAGTGACACCTAGCAGTATATGGTGGCAACCCATCAGAGCTGAATGTGAACCTCTTGGTGCAACTACCTGTGTGATTTAGTTCTTCTATCTTGAGCCCCGATCAGATTAGGGTTTAGGTGAACTCGTCAAACTCTAGTCTCTATCATATGATGTAATCATTCGATTCGAGTCCAATGTGAAAATATAAATAGAAACTCTTTCTATTATTTCACTCTGCCATGGCCATAGGCTTCTGGACTTGATTCTCATGATTATCATAGGGCTGCTCCTCTACCACCGAGGTAGATAGATTCCATCTTGATGTCATCCAGTTCCTATAATGAACATGTCATAGCCAACATACACCTCAGGGTTCCATATGGCTAGGAGACCGAGTAATGGTGTAGTCAAACTATAACACCCTCAAGGTGAACTGCCGATGCACCTCAGGTCAAAGAACCAGACACACTACTGCAGCATCGAGTCAGTCATTGACGAGAAGGTAGACTCCCTAATGACTACTCGAGGTGGTCACGCTCAGTGCCCTCGTTCTCTAACGAGTACCTGTACTCTCGCTCCGGTATCTCCACACCGTAGACTTAAGACTCATCTACTAAAGAGAAGCGATTGTACACCAACCTTCCAGATCAATCACCATCCTCATGATGATCCTATGGTTGGGAGCAATTTATGAGTTAACAATGATTAGTCATGTCTTAAATTTTCAACTCTTGAAAATATAAATTATCATTACCATTAACTCAAAGGATGTATCACAGACACTAAATAAACATATGTGATAGAAAATAACCCATTTATTGCTTTTAGTCAAAATTATAATTTTGCCCCTAGAAGTGTATTACAAGTGTCAGCCAATTCTGGCTTCTAGGGCACATATATCTAACAATCTCCCACTTGTCCTAAAGCCAATTGGCTACAAGTCTTAGTCCCATCTGAAGAAAAATCCTGATTTCCTGGTCCAGGTTCATCCAGATCTGATCAGATCAAGAGATATATTTCAAAAATTTTTCTCTTGATCCTAATTAGATCTTGATATGTTACAGATCTGATTCTTATTATTTTAATAAATAAAATAAAATAAGATAAATTAAATCAAATTTAATTTACTTGATTTGGTTAATCCTATTACCCTGTAGATGATCCTGATTGCAGCGGAAGGTTCTGGATCTAGCCACGCAAGCGCCTGGCCTCTACCGGTATCCACTTGGGTTGGATCTGGAGATCCTCTTCTTCTCTATCACGCCTCCAAAAATCAGATCTGGATCTGATCTGGAGGATCTTCAAAACTCCTTTTGAAGATCAGCAGTCGTCCTTTGCAGCAGTGCAGCCTTCTTCTTTTGATCGCCTTTCTTTTGATCTGGAATCGCACCAACCAAAATCCAAAACTCTTTTGGACGTGGAGAGGAGAAGGAGGAGAAGTTTAGGCATGGAGGAAGAGGAGAGAAGCAGCCTTGGGGTGTGGGAAATCTCTATTATTCTATTTGGGTTGGGCGCAGGGTCTTATTTATAGACCTCTTATGATCCAACTCCTCTTATTCTCAACCAATCACAACCCTTTGTGAAATCAGATCTAAATCTGATTGGTTGGAATAGAGTCCCCTGGATTCCTCCTTAGAGGGTGCCTAAGACCAGTCAAACTGGATTCTTAGTAGAACTCTGATTGGAATCCAAAAGGGAGGTGGAGTCCTTGTCCAACAAGGACTCCAAGGCGCCTCCAACTTGGGCGCACGCCTAGGGTGGCGTGCGCCCTCCTCCTTGCCAGGTTCTGGTAGGGGGACAGGCCCCCACCAGTTCTCCAATAGGTGCATGACATGTGGACAAAAGTCAAAGTGTCTATGGTCAACATTTGACCAGTCAAAGGTCAACTTTTGACCAAAGTCAAAGGACCAAAAATGGCAGGTGACCAAAAATGGCAGGTCATGTCTTATAAAATAAGACAACCTTCTCTAACTTGGACAACCTCCAGTTAGACCATATGAAGGCCTCTGATTGAGCACAAACTCCTTTGGCTCAGTCAGGACAACTTATTTATGATAGTAAAAGAAGAACGTTAGGTTCAATCGAGTGCTAGCACGATTTTCTTGAACCTAATTGAATCTCATTCAGATCAATTGAACTAGATTAGTTCAATTGATGATCACCAGATTCAAACCCTTGTTTGTGTGACCCAGTTAGGTTCAGTTCTGTATGGTAATGGGATATGTCATGATCTCTATCATAGACATCATCGAAACTCCTTTCGATGGATCAGAACTCTTCTGATTCGAACAGCTAGAATGATCGATCATCTAAATCATTCTAATTGCTCCCAAAATCCACCAGTGACACCTAGCAGTATATGGTGGCAACCCATCAGAGCTGAATGTGAACCTCTTGGTGCAGCTACCTGTGTGATTAAGTTCTTCTATCTTGAGCCCCGATCAGATTAGGGTTAAGGTAAACTCGTCAAACCCTAGTCTCTGTCATATGATATAATCATTCGATTCGAGTCCAATGTGAAAACCTAAATAGAAACTCTTTCTATTATTTCACTCTGCCATGGCCATGGGCTTCAGGACTTGATTCTCATGATTATCATAGGGCTGCTCCTCTACCACCGAGGTAGATAGATCCCATCTTGATGCAATCTAGTTCCTACAATGAACATGTCATAGCCAACATACACCTCAGGATTCCATATGGCTAGGAGACCGAGTAATGGTGTAGTCAAACTATAACACCCTCAAGGTGAACTACCGATGCATCTCAGGTCAAAGAACCAGACACACTACTGCAGCATCGAGTCAGTCATTGACGAGAAGGTAGACTTCCTAATGACTACTCGAGGTGGTCACGCTCAGTGCCCTCGTTCTCTAACGAGTACCTGTACTTTTACTTCGGTGGATTTTGGGAGCAATTAGAATGATTTAGATGATCGATCATTCTAACTGTTCGAATCAGAAGAGTTCTGATCCATCGAAAGGAGTTTCGATGATGTCGATGATAGAGATCATGACATATCCCATTACCATACAGAACTGAACCTAACTGGGTCACACAAATAAGGGTTTGAATCTGGTGATCATCAATTGAGCTGATCTAGTTCAATTGATCTGAATGAGATTCAATTAGGTTCAAGAAAATCGTGCTAGCACTCGATTGAAACTAACATTCTTCTTTTGCTATCATAAATAAGTTGTCCTGTCTGAGCCAAAGGAGTTTGTGCTCAATCAGAGGCCTTCATATGGTCTGACTGGAGGTTGTCCAAGTCAGAAAAGGTTGTCTTATTTGTAAGACATTACCTACCATTTTTGGTCACCTGCCATTTCTTGTTCTTTGACTTTGGTCAAAAGTCTACCTTTGACTGGTCAAACATTGACCATTGATCCTTTGACTTTTGACCACATGTCATGCACCTATTGGAGAGCTGGTGGGGGCCTGTCCCCCTGCTAGAACCTAGCAAGGAGGAGGGCGCACGCCAAGGGTGGCGTGAGCCCAAGTTTGGAGGAGTCTTGGAGTCCTTGTTGGACAAGGACTCCACCTCTCTTTTGGATTCCAATCAGAGTTCTCCCTAAAACCAACTTTGACTGGTCTTAGGCGCCCTCTAAGTAGGAATCCAGGGGACTCTATTTCTCACCAATCAGATTTAGATCTGATTTCACAAAGGGTTGTGATTGGTTGGGAATAAGAGAAGCTGGATCACAGTCAGTCTATAAATAAGACCCTGTGCCCAACTCAAAAAAATATTGAATTGAGATCAAAGTTTCCCACGCCCCAAGGCTGCCTCTCCCCTCTTCCTCCATGCCAAACCATCTTCTCCCCTTGCTCTCCACGTCCAAAAGGAGTTTTGGACCTTGCTTGGTGCGATCCAGATCAAAGAAAGGCGATCAAAAGTAAGAAGGCTGCACTGCTACAAAAGGACGACTACTGATCTTCAAAAGGAGTTTTGAAGATCCTCCAGATCAGATCCAGATCTAATTTTTGGAGGTGTGATAGAGAAGAAGAGGATCTCCAGATCCAACCCAAGTGGATACCGATAGAGGCCAGGCGCTTGCATGGCTAGATCCAGAACCTTCCACTACAAACAGGATCATCAACAGGATAATAGGATTACCCAAATCGGGTAAATTAAATTTGATTTAATTTATTTTTATTTTATTTCTATTATTAAAATAATAAAATCAGATCTAAAACATCCTAGATCTAATTGAGATTGAGTGAAAAATTTTAAAATATATCTCTCGATCTGATCAAATTTGAACGAACCTGGTCCGGGAAATCAGGATTTTTCTTCATTTGATGCAGACATTTTCTATAAAAAATCAAAGTTTTTAGTTAGATTTATAATTTGACTTAATCAATTTATTTAGAGATTTTATTTTTAAATAAATTTAAACTTCTAATATTTTCTTAAATCTCTACATTCTCTTAGAAAAGATGCAAAAATCTCTACGATCAATGACTTTTAGTGGGTGGTGCGATTCCACTGATTGGCTCACCACCTCACTTAATATTTATTAATGATGGGTCAACTGATGAGTGGACAACTCTTGTCCAAATTTTTTCTAAACATGGTCTCTAATTCATGAAGCTCACCATGCCTGAAATATTACTCCACTCCTTAGTTAAGTCAAACCCATCATTTGCACGAACTAGATTCCTGATTGAGACCCTCATTGTGTCCAAAATATTGAACCCAACCCATCCTCCAATCCATAGCATCTAATGCCTAATAGATGTAGTTGCATGTTCCAAGTGTAACTGAATCATTGTATCCAGCCGAGAATAATCAACCCTAGGAAGGGCCCACACATCTACAACATTAGAAGATTAATAACTTAATATTTTCTTAGAAAGATTTTATTTAGGTCTCTTAGACTTGACTTAGTCATAATGATTATGACTAACCTAGTGGCATGGATTAGCTCGAATCATTAGCCACCTCAAACCAGAACTGGGTTGATCCAAATGGCCAGGTAAGTGAGATCGGTGAGAGGGATATGTCATTAAATCATCGTGAACGCATTTAGATCGAGTAGCTCTTAATTAAAAATTAGCCAGTCATATATGCCAAACTTATCTTAGACACCAAATTATCGAACCAGAATCGATTGGATTAGCCTGCAATCCAAGGATCAAACCGCAAAGCCAAATTAGGTCTTAAAGTGGTCGACCACATGTAGCTGTGAGTCAACCTTGACCAAGACTTACATCTAATGGGTTGGTCTAATCTAAGCACTTTTGATCCTACCTAGCCAACTCTTGATTTGGTATGATCAATAGCTTAACCTAGTTGAGCTACCCATACCCAAAACCATGATTTATGAAGGTGTCTTAGATCTAAAAATTCATAATTTTTAGATCTAATTAATTTTATAAAGTTAATTCTTAATTAAGTTCAAGGGTTCATAAAACAAAATATGCATCAAAGATCCTAGGATTTCAGGATCCAGAATTTTATAGAAAAGTAAGTTTTGATTATTGATTGAGGACAAACGCGCAGCACCCCTACATACTATAAGTGCATCCCATTGAATGAGAAGAGAGGACCTTTAAACCCTTCTTACTCTTATGACTGGATGGCCAAGTGAAATGCCTTAATCAAAAATATAAAAATTACACTACAAAACTATTTAATCTAACACATATATCTCATATATGATTAAAGATCTAAACTATGTAAGTTTTGCATATATCACATATATCAATTTAAAAATTTAAATATAAGTTTTAGATCTGATTACATCAGATGTAATATCTAAAAATTAGAATTTAAGTTATCACATCATAAAAATTTTAATCTAGATTATTCATGGCATGGATCTATTAAAACTAATCTAGACATGCATCATATATATCGCATACATGAAAATTTTAGATGCACCTACTGATTTTAGATCTAGTTACATCTCATCTAACATCTAAAATCTGAATTATCAGATCACATAAAAAAAAAATTTGGATCAAAATAATTTTTTAGATCAAAATAAATAGATCTAAAGAACTACAAACACAGCTTTGATACCAATTGAAGGAAAACCTAGTTATCTTGCCCCAGGATCTATCTGATCTGATCTGATCTAAAGCAAGATTTTTAAAACTTTTTTCTATGATCTGATCAGATCTAAGAGTTTTCAAATTTGATTGAAATGATATAATAGCAAAATAAAATTAAAAATAAAAATAGCAACATCTTGTGTTACCTAATTAGATAAACCATTTACCCATTGTGATGATCTGACAAATGATCCAAGGTTCTAATTGAGCCACGTACACACCCAGCCTCTATCGAAGTCCACTCAGGTCAGATCTGGATGCCCTCTTCTTCTTAATTTGATCTTAGATTATCAGATATGGAATTGATCTATAGAGCCTTCGAACTAAACTTTGAAGGTAGCGCATTCGTCTCTTGATCAGCAACTTATTGCATAGCCTTTGCAAGATCAGGGTACAACTCATGCTCACCGATTTCACCTAACACCTTGGGTTAGGAGAAGAAGGATAAGATGAGAGATGAGGTGTGGAAGATGGAGGCAGAGGTAGTACCTAGGTGTGGGCTAATAAGAATGCCAAACACTTTAGCACAGGGTTTATTTATAGACAAACCCTTGAGTCCCATTGCATCTAACTTTGAATGGGTCAAAACCAACAGGCAGAAAGACTCTCCCTTGATTTCCAAGCATACTTCTGAATTCCTATTCATTTTTGTCACACAGAAACCCCAAAATATGGCATCACAAATTATGGGACGAGAGGAATAGGCGCAAGGCACTTATCTCTTGGAGTTTTGATCTCATCAAAACTCCCAAACCCTTTCTACTATGGGCGCATGCCATAAGGGGGAGTGTGCCCTTTTTCCTTTGCACAAATACACATAGGGAGGTGCACACTTAGATGAATTCTTGGGGGCACATGTCTCCTCCCTCAATTCCTTCAAAGACTGGGTCAAAATGGTCTTGTCCAAATTTTATCTCATGATTTTAGGACAAATTCTGATCTCATCAAAGCAAGCCTTCTTTTAATCAGGACAAGCTCTAGTCAGATTAGGACAAACCCATACAAGGCTCTCGGATGAGTCAAATCTAATTTGACTCACTCGAGACAAACCAGAATAAAGATAGAAGGAAAAAATCATGTCCAATCATGTGCTAGCATAATTTTTCTTGAACCTGATTAGATCAAATTCAAATCAATCAAATTGGGTTGGCTTAATTGATGACATCCAGACCCAAACTCTTATTTGTGCGATCAAGTTAGATTCAATTTTTTATGATAATGAGACATGTCATGATCTCCATCATCGACATCATTGAAATACCTTCTGATGGATCCAAACTCTTCTGATTTATCCAATTAGAATCATCGATCATCAAGATAATTCTAATTAGTTCCAAAATCCATTAGTGATATCTAGCAGTATATGGTGAAAATCCATCAGAATTGAATATGAATCTTTTGATATAGCTACTTGTGTGATTGGGTTCTTCTATCATGAGCTCCGACAGGATCAAGGTCAAGGTGAACTCGTTAGACCTAACACCCATCATATGAATAAATCATTCGATTCGAGTTCAATATGAAATTCTAATAGAAACTTCTTTTTATTAATATACACTATCATGGCCATGGGCTTGAGGACTCGATCTCATGATCATCATAAGACTGCTCCTTCTCTATCGAAGTTGATAGATCTTCTATTGGTGCAATCCAATTTCTATAATGAATATGCTATAGCGAACATATACCTCGAGGGTCCAAATAGCTAGGATATCGAATTATGGTGTAGTCAAACTATAATACACTCAAGGTGAACTATCGATGCACCCCAGATCAAAAAACCAAATACACAACTACAGCATCATGCTAGTCATCGATGAGAAGGTAGACTTCCTTATGACTGCTTGAGATGGTTACGCTCAGTGCCTTTGTTCTTAACAAGTACCTATACTCTTGCTCCAACATCTCTACATCACAGACTCAAGATTCATTTATCCTAAGAAAGTGATCATACATCGATCTTTTGAATTGATGACCAATCTTATGATGATCCTACGATCGAGAGCAATTTATAAGTTAATTATGATAACACATGCCATAAATTCTCAATTCTTGAGAATATGTGTTATCATATCCGTTAACTTAATGGATGTATCACAGACATTTTAAATACATAATATATTAGAAAATAATTTTTTTATTAATTTTAAGTTAATATTATTAAAATATTTTTAGAATATATTTTATAATTATCAGTCGATCTAGCTTCTAGGGCACTCATCTAACAACTTGCTGGTGGTTGGATTTCATTTGCTAAAGTTTGGATGGGAGGTCAAAGGCTTCTAAGCCTGGTAGCTAGCTATTCAAGTTGGGATTAGGATCATGAAGTCGGGCAAATCAAGCTTGAATGTCGGCTTCTAAGTAGTGAATGATGAGCTCATAATTAGGTTCTGAGTTTGGATCCTGTTGGTGCTATCTTGACTACTCTCAAAAGTTTGGCTGCCTTCAAGGTTGGTTGAAGATGGGTATAAACACTCTAGTTTGAAGGGTTGGAGGTCAGAAAGAATAGCAGGTCCTTCAATTAGGACTACGACCATGCTTTCTAGAGAAAGTTTGATGAATATTAAAGATCGATTCAAAGCTGGGAGGGGGGTACTAAGATCCATTGCTTGCGTAGTGGCTACTACTTATTTTAGATTGAAGATTGGACTTATATTGATGGTGTGTTGAAAATTATGTTCCAAAGTCAATCATCAGCCTGTTGACGATTGAGATATTATAATTAATTTATTAATTAATAAAAAATATTTTGGCATCTTTTTTCATCATAAGTTTACATCTTCTAATGAACTCCATTGTTGTGATGAGGTCCTTAGAATTGTTTAGTTTCGATAAAGAGAAAATTTATCATTAGTCCTTAAATTTGTTTCCAACCAAATGATAGGCTGTTAATTAGGACGATAGCATCTATCGACCATAGGTCGCTATATGACATATAGGTTGGTTGTCCTCTTGACCAAGGTATGTGGAGACACTGGTATGACATATAGGTGAGATGTATGAGTACATCGTCATTGAACGTGACCAACTTCAGAGTATTCGGCTATCAAGAATGTCTCTGATGGGATATAGGTATAAGTATCCCTTAGATCTGAGATCACCTTAGTGACTTGCAAGCAACTCATTGTGCTTTGGTATCGGACTAACTGAATTTTTAATTCAGCAATGAAAGCCTACCAGGCACAGTTAAGTACTTGTAAAGTTAGAGTGTAATCAAGATGAAATTGACCACTCCAAGAGTTGGAGAAGAATGTATCATTGTATTTCAATATAGCAAAACCTTGGCCAGGACAATCCATTAGATGGATTTGGTATTTTGAAATACAATATGGACAACCTGATCAGAGTTGATAGTTGAACTTTGATGTGTTCTATAAGCATTATGGTCAAGGGGATGAATTATATGGAAACTATATCCACATGGGTTCTAAGGATGGTGTTCTACATCTTCGACCTATCCGGTCGTCGGGTATCATTGCTAGATGATCACTTTGATTAGCATAAAAATTTATTTCTATGCTACTGGCTTAGATTCGAAGCTATGAGGTCACAGACATTAGAGCTTATGATCTGATTGGATGGTTGATTAATGATTATGAATCGTTCTAGGATTAAAAAATCAATACGATTGATGTTTAACTTAGTGCAAGTATTGCAGGAGGATCGATTAGCAATTGGATTGCTAATTAGCATAATTTGATTAAGCCAATAGGCTGAGATTATGTTTAATTAAACATAATTTAATTAGAGTTGGTTTGGGCTTGATTAGATTAAGTCCAATTGGTTTATTGGATAAGCCAAGTGCAAGGAAGAACTAGTCCTAGTCTAACTAGGACTCGGATTAACTCAATTTTCTAATTTAATTAGAAAATAAATTAAAATTAAATATAATTAAATTAAATTAAATTAAATTCTTAAATGGATTAGAGCCTTATTTAATTAGGTTGGTTTAATCTTAATTATATTTAGTTAAAAGATCTTGTTTCACCAAGTCAAAACAGGAGTCCTAGTGTGACTAGGACTCCCTATCTTCTTGTGCCATCTTGGTCCCAATGCCCTCCTACCTATTTTTTAGATATTTTTCATGGAAAATCCCTTTCTTCTTAATTTCCATGCCCCCTCTCTCTCTCCAAGTCATATTTGGATGTTTGGTGGAAGACCAAGTCAAAGGAGGAATTGGTTTTGCTTAGGATTTTATGAGATAGAATCCTTATTGACCAAAACATCTTACTTAAGTGTCACCCCCTCTTTTAATTAATTATTATCTTATTTTATGAAAATAATCTCCTTTTTTGTGTGCCCTCTCTTGCTGGTCCACACCAAAAATTGTGGAGGAGGCACCCAACCCAACAACTTTCCATGTTTGGATATTCCTAGTTTAGGAATTTGACCTAATTTGTTCTCTTCTTTTTCTCTATTTATTGGATAAATTTTATTTTAATTTTTTTATAGAATACAAAGCTTTGGGAGAGGTTTGGGGTGTACAAAAATTAGAAGAATAGGGTCCTTGGGCGTGGGGGTTCTCTAGGCACCAAACTACATGTCTAGGTGAGAGAAAAGAGAAGAAGAAGAGGATCTTCTTCTAAGACTATTTTATTTTCTATCTCTCCTTCTTTCTTTTGAGTTTTTTTTGAAAAATTTTTAAATCAGCAAACTCTCATCTTTCTTTTTATATTTTGGAGAGTCTACATTTTGAAGAAGCAAGCATCAGATCGATCGTCGAAGAAGGATTAGCACAGTACTAGCATGCTGTGCTGATTTTCTACATCAAACTTTAAATCAAAGATCGTAGGCTTGTGTGGATGACTCCTAAAGGCCGGATGCATGTGCAGCTCATGACTTCATCCTCATATTTGAATCAGTAAGTTAGAACATCTAAACTTGCTCAGGTAATAGATCTGATCTATAAATTTCATACCTGTATTTGATATAGTATAGATCTAGGTTGATTTGATCAACCTTTCTATTTCTTATTTGATTTTAATTTTTGATTTGATATCATGCCTTAATCATGTAATAGATCTGAGATTTAGGTGTTTACATGGTTATTTAAATAAATTTTAGATTTATTTAAGTCTTCCACTGTAAGATCATGAAAAAATTTTAAGATCTACCTGTGAAACCCTAGATCTGGTTTCTTCATGGTGAAGGCTTCTTGCTGACTTAAGTTCATCTATCCAAAATTCTTGGTATGAGATTGATCAGATCTGCTATTTATAGAGTGAAGTAGAGGAATTCGGCCACCTTTAAGATCGGCCTCTAGTCAAGGTAGGACAATGTTGGAGTTCCGTATTCATGGGGCAACTACTATCCATTCTAGGTCAAGGATCAAAACCAGCAGCTTTCACTATTCAAGTTTGTCTGGCTGAAGTTTATAAAGTGGTTTAGCAAGGTCTGCTATTATCAAGAGGGAACTAGAAGAATTATCATTAAGAAGGTCGATCGGTGTGCAAGATTTGAAGGTCGATATTCTAGAATCTGCTTGGACTAGAAAATCAAGTTGGCTGAGATTCGAACTTGAATATCATGATTACAGATAGTACTATATCAAGGTCAAACATCCAACTAGACTTCGACGGAGGCTATTTTACCCTCGACAATCATTATTTAATAAATTTTTATGCTGCTAAGATTGATTTTATGGGGATGATTGATTTAAGATGTTAATTGTAGATTATGCATGTAATTGTTATGTCTCTAAAGATTATTTTAACTAAGATTACAAGACACTTGGGACTTTCGGATCCAGTCTATGGAGTGGAGGTAAGTGAAGAAAGGTATGTAAAATCTTATATGGAGGTGACCATCAATAGAGGGGAGCAAACCTATGAAACTTTTAGATCAATGTGTCCTCTGGATGTGGAGCAGTTGAAATCGAAAGAGCAGGCAATGATTTTTGCCTAGAATAATCTAAAGTATCATTTTCATTTTGAAGTATGAGATGTTAATTTTGAGGATATAGAGGAGTATAAGCATTCTTTCAAATGAGTAGGATCACAATATAATGTTGTAACTATCAAACTTCAATAGTTAGGGTGGGATTATGAAAGATTAAGTGATATGAATAGAAGAAATCTTGATCAATGCTCTACCTTGGGATGTCAGGTGAGAAGGTTAAGAGAGGGGCTTCCTTTGGATACTGAATCTTCTTCTAGAGAAAACTGATATTGAGAGGAAAAGAGAAGTCAAGAAAGCTATGATTCATTTTTCTTCAGAATGCGTTTATGCATAGTTGATGATTAAGAATACTTTAAAATGAGTTTATTTGAGTACTAGCTTAGGTTGAAGGTCTTAAAGTAATATTCATGTATGTGAAAAATAGTATACTAATGTAAGTCATTATAAAGGGTTGAAATTGTTTCTAAGAAAAATTCTTCCAAAGGCATGTTGGTTGAATAATGGGTATTTAATATTTTCATTAAACATTAGGGATACAAGTAATAAAACTGAAATTTCTCTAAGAATTAGCATAATTGGCTGCAAACCCAAAAAGGTTGATTAGCAGATATATGACATGTAAGGATCAAGTGATCATTCTTTGAAAGAAGATCATGATAATATAGTAAGACGAAAAGTATAGATTCAAGTAAAGCTTGCAAGCATGTTAAGTAGAGGGATGCTTTAGAATTCAGAGGAATCAATGTTGAAGTAGCTTGTTAAAGGAAAGGAAGGAAAGAATTGGCAAGTATAAGAAAAATTTGATATCGGAAAGAAAATTTAGAATTAAGGCTATGATAGTTAAAGAAAGATAGGTTATAGAGATATAAATGATAATATAATTAAGATGATTTTGAAATTGAAGAGAACTTAAAGTTAAAGGTGCAAATTTTAAGGATAAATTTTTTTTAAAGGGAGAGAAATTATAACACTCCAAACCAGGAAAGTTCTAATTTAAGAAATTTACTACCATGCATATGTAGCATAGCAAGTCATTTATGGAATACTTGAGCATATAAGCATTAATTGGGTAATAGTAATAAAGTATAAAATTCTATTGCTAATTAAAAAAAAATGGATTGAGGAATGAGATTAAGAATAGTGATATTAAAATTTAATTTTGGTGGTTGTTGAGCATTGAATGATTGATATTTTGAAAGATATTTAAAGTAATATTTATATGTGTGGTAATTTTGATGTACAAAATTTTGATCAAAAGCAATTTCTAAAACAAAGAGAAAATTTTGGAAGTTGTGTACTAGCACGCAGTGGTGTCGACTCGGTCTCAGAGTGGAGTCAACTTGGTCTCAAGGTGGAGTCGACATGAATCACGAAAAAGCCTAGGAGTGGGTTTCAATTGAGGTATTTTTAGTTGTGATTTTAAAATGATTTTTTATGGGATGACTAGCAGCTTCCTTGCATAAATTAAGAGATAGAAAATTCTTATAATAACATCTTAGCAAGCTAAAAATTTATAGAAAATTCATGGATTGACATCTAGCAAATCTCTCCCTTAGTTTATTCATTTCCAAAGTAAAAAGACACCGATTCTCTTGGGTTGTTTTAAGTTCTTTAGCTAAACAAAATGGTTTGAGGAGGGAAGAGAGCTAAGGAAAGTGTTTTTTTTAGTCTAAATTCAAGGAGAATTCAACTGGAAAATGGGGATATGTTGATAAATGGAATTGAAGAAAGAAAGTTACTGAAGTTGGAAAGAAAGAAATCCATTTTTGGCTAGCAGCAGTGTTCTAATCACTTAAGATGAGGTTCTTGAGCTCTAAATTAGGTTTAAATTGATCTTTCAAGTACTAGTATCAGATGGAATGATGTAGTAAAACAAGTTATGCAATTTAAACTTCAATATGAAGGTGAATTATGCTACCTATCTTGCTAAAACTATTTAAATAGGTTTAGCTATGAGTTGAAATGATGTTAGCTGAAATTGAAACCATTTGTAAGAATGGGAAAACAGTTAAATGTTTAGAATTTTTGATGTTTATGTGGAGTTCTAGTTGAACCTAAGCTAAAGCAAACAAGGTGGAATAAAAGTATAGGTTAGAAGGGCTACGAAATAAGAATGAATGCAAAGCATTAATGATTATGTACATAAATCATATAGTTTGGTATTGATAAGTGTGAAATAGTCAAATTGCTGGAGGTTCTAAAGTTTATGTTGGGATTTAGCTAATCCTAAGCAGAGCAAAATAGAATAAAATCAAGTAAGAGTTAAAAGAATAAAATAATAAACATAAAGAAGCAAAGTATGTGCTCTCATGTTCATGAATCATATTGTATGATATTAATTAGTGTTTATCAATATTATAGGAGAAGAAAAAGGATTAAAAAGGAGGCTTTGATTAAGCCAATTATCAAAGTGGTATAGTAGCCATTTGAGATGAGTGGGTTTTCTACCTAACTTTGGTGTTTTTCTTATGGTATTTATTATGAAAGTGATAAATCTTACAAAATAAGTTTTCTTTCTGTTGTTTTTCAACTCATATATATTTATGCAAATATGAAAACAGAAAATAGATTTTATTAAAGTGTTAGTCAAAAATATGTATTTGTATATATGTATTTAATTTGGATAGCATGCCATTATGGTTTGGGGTATATTGAATTAGCTCATGACATTCAAGTTTTATCGAATATGTATGTTTTCAGCAAGCCACCTATAGGAGTGATCGATCTATGGGATGTGCCATAGTACCAGCTTGTGAAACAATAAAAATCAGTTGGCACCTTTTTGCAAAAATAATATGCCCATAGGGGCTCAGCCATCTCAGATGCTCTTTTTCGACTACTATGATAGGGGTGTGCTGTGGGATAGTCAGCAATAGCTTTGTTATGCTCAGTGGGGTGTAGCTTTATTATCTCCAGTGGAGTGTAGTTTCATTATGCCCAATGGGGCCCAACTTATTCGACACACCATATGGCTGCCCATGGATGAGATGCTCTATGGTGTGATCGATGGTAGCCCAGTAGTTTTTAGTTTCATAGCTTTGAAAAAGTACTTTCACACAACTTTGTACATGTTCAGCATATAAAAGTTTTATTTAAAAAGCATGATAATATTATGAAATACCTATTATTATGAGCATTATTGTTATACTTTCTTATTTCCCCATTGTTAGATGGTTTATTCGCTCATTGGGACTTGGGTATTCACATCTTGTTATTGTAGTTTTAGAGCTTCTAAGCTAGGTTTAGAATGGCATCAACATCATATCAGCATTTATATTAGAAAGGTATGGGGTGTGTTAGCTTGTGAGACAAATGTATTTTGACTTTTGTTATATTCGGTTCCAATTGCTTAAACCAGAACTATTAAGCATATGTTATTTCTAAATTGTATATGTATAAAGTATGGTCTTATGAATGAAATCTTGAGTTTGATTTTGTGAAATGATGAATTAAATTGAAATATTTGTTTTAGCAGATTGAGAGAAGACATGAATCAAACAAGAGTAGATTATCAATGTTAGGATTTGATGCCTCGAATTTGATCTATAGTAAAGGAAAATCAATATCAGCATAGTAGTCGAGCTACTCGGATATGGATTCAAGCTAGCTCCGACTGAGATTGAGCTGGCTCGAATAGCAGTCCAGCCAACCAACTAAAGCAGATAGAAGGTAGGTATTAAGGCAAGATGCAGTCGAGCCAGCTCAAACTTTGATAGAGTCAGCTTGATGGAAGCAAATAGAACTGAACAGATTTTTTGTTTAGACTTCAATTGTGATTAATCCAAGGGGTCTGTGGAGGTTGTGCATGGACCACATGATCCAATGGCAATAGAGGGCTACGATCATGATCTGAAGGTTGAAAACATTACAAGACTTCATCAAAATCCTATTTGACTCATATTAGGAGATAGAACCCTATTAGAATTCTTTTGAACTATTGAGAAGAGGATTCTCATCCTATTTAAAGGCCTAAGATGTTGTGGAGCAAGGTGTGGCATGAGTAGCATGAGTGGTATGCAGAGAGGCTCAGGTAGCCACCAAGAGAAGTTTGGCAGGGCACCAAGTACATGCAGCCCATAAGAGAGTAGCAATAGGTGTATAGCATTCGGTGCGGAGATTGTGAGGGTAGAGCATCTTGTAGCTATTAAGAATTTTCTTGAAAATTTTGAGAGAGCTTTCGTGAGGATAGCTTCTAGTTAAGAGAGGACATGTATATGGTGAGTTGAGACTGTGTGTGAAGGAAAATCCTGATTTTCAGGATCAGATTCGTTCAGACCTGATCGGATCAAAAGATATATTTCAAAATTTTTTTTCTTTGATCTAAATCAGATCTGGAATGTTTCAGATCTAATACTTATTTATTCTAATAATTAAAATAAAATCTAGATAAATTAAATCAAATTTAATTTACCTAGATGTAGGGTAATCCTATTACCCTATGATGATCCCGTAAGCAGCAGAAGGTTCTGGATCTAGCCACGCAAGTGCCTGGCCTCCATCGGTATCCACTCGGGCTGAATCTAGAGATCCTCTTCTTCTCTATCACGTCTCCAAAAATTAGATTTGAATCTAATTTAGAGGATCTTCAAAACATCTTTCGAAGATCAGCAGTTGTCCTTTGCAGCAGCGCAGCCTTCTAGCTTTTAGTCACCTTTCTCTCATCTGAATTGCACCAACTGAAATCCCAAACTACTTTGGGCATGGAGAGGAGAGGGAGAAGATGGGTTTGGCATGGAGGAGGAAGAGAGAGGCAACCTTGGGGCATGGAGAATTCATGCTCTCTTTGAGTTGGGCGTAGGGTCTTATTTATAGACTATGCATGATCCAGCTCCTCTTCTTCCCAACCAATCACAACCCTTTGTGAAATCAGATCTAAATCTGAATGGTGAGAGTAGAGTTCCTTGGATTCCTTCTTAGATGGTGCCTAAGACCAATCAAAATTGATTCTTAGGAGGAATCTATTTGAAATCTAAAAAGGAGATGGAGTCCCTATCCAGTATGGACTCCTAGGCGTCTCCAGCTTGGGTGCACACCAAGGGTGGCCTGCGCCCTCCTCCTTGCCAGGTTCTGGCAGGGGGACAAGCCTCCACCAACTCTCCAATAGGTGCATGAAACGTGGATAGAAGTCAAAGTATTAATGGTCAATATTTGACCAGTCAAAGGTCAACTTTTGACCAAAGTCAAAGGATGAGAAATGGTAGGTGACCAAAAATGATAGGTATTGTCTTACAAAATAAGACAACCTTTTTCTGATCTGGACAGGCTCTAGTTAGATCAAGTGAAGGCCTCTAATCAAGCACAAACTCCTTTGGCTTAGTTAAGACAACTATTTATGATAGTAAAAAAAGAACGTTAGGTTCAATCGAGTGCTAGCATGATTTCCTTGAACCAAATTGAATCTCATTCAGATCAATTGAATTGGATCAGTTCAATTGATGATCACCAGATTCAAACCCTTGTTTATGTGACTTAGTTAGGTTTAGTTCTATATGGTAATGGGATATGTCATGATCTCTATCATCGACATCATCGAAACTTCTTTCGATAGATCAGAACTCTTTTGATTCGAACAGCTAGAATGATCGATCATCTAAATCATTCTAATTACTCCCAAAATCCATCAGTGACACCTAGCAGTATATGGTGGCAACCCATCAAAGCTGAATGTGAACCTCTTGGTGCAGCTACCTGTGTGATTAAGTTCTTCTATCTTGAGCCCTGATCAGATTAGGGTTAAGGTGAACTCGTCAAACCCTAGTTTCTATCATATGATGTAATC
Organism: Cocos nucifera; assembly: GCA_006176705.1. Taxonomy (NCBI): domain Eukaryota; kingdom Viridiplantae; phylum Streptophyta; class Magnoliopsida; order Arecales; family Arecaceae; genus Cocos; species Cocos nucifera. The sequence goes on along the minus strand of QRFJ01001850.1, from coordinate 227,463 downwards.
ATTCGATTCAAGTCTGATGTGAAAAGCTAAATAGAAACTCTTTCTATTATTTCACTTTGCCATGGCCATGGACTTCTGGACTTGATTCTCATGATCATCATAGGGCTGCTCCTCTACCACCGAGGTAGATAGATTCCATCTTGATGCAATCCAGTTCCTATAATGAACATGCTATAGCCAACATACACCTCAGGGTTCTGAATGGCTAAGAGACCGAGTAATGGTGTAGTCAAACTATAACACCCTCAAGGTGAACTATCGATGCACCTTAGGTCAAAGAACCAGACACACTACTGCAGCATCGAGTCAATCAATGACGAGAAGGTAGACTTCCTAATGACTACTCGAGGTGGTCACGCTCAGTGCCCTCGTTCTCTAATGAGTACCTGTACTTTCGCTCCAGTGTCTCCACACCATAGACTCAAGACTCATCTACTAAAAAGAAACGATTGTACACCAACCTTCTGGATCAATCACCATCCTTGTGATGATCCTATGGTTGGGAGCATTTTATGAATTAATAATGATTATTCATGTCTTAAATTTTCAACTCTTGAAAATATGAATTATCATTACCATTAACTTAAAGGATGTATCACAGACACTAAATACACATATGTGATAGAAAATAACCCATTTTATTGATTATAGTCAAAATTATAATTTTGCCCCTAGAAGTGTATTACAAGTGTCAGCCAATTCTGGCTTCTAGGGCACATATATCTAACAATCTCCCACTTATCCTAAAGCCAATTGGCTACAAGTCTAAGTCCTATCTTCTCAAGGTGGGCTTCAATCTTTTGTTGGCCCAACGGCTTTGTAAGTGGATCTTTCACATTATCTGCAGAGTCGACTCTCTTGACCTCGACGTAACCCTTTTCAAGGTAATCGAGGATGAGGTGGTATCGCCGCTCAATATGCTTGGATTTTTGGTGAGACCTTGACTCCTTTGCAAGGGCTATGGTGCCATTATTATCACAGTATAGAGGAATGGCATCTGATGGCATTACTCAAATTTTTATAGCAAACTTCTTGTACCAGAATGCTTCCGTCACAGTCTCTGATGCAGCGATATATTCTGCTTTCATCGTGGAATCTGCTATCACGATTTGCTTGAAGCTCTTCCAACTGACAGCACCACCATTGCACACAAACGGACTCCCAGATATCGACTTTCGATCATCTACATCGGACATAAAATTCGAGTTTGTGTATCCCTGGACTTAGAGTTCTCCGTTACCAAAGACCAACATCATATCCTTAGTTCTTCTTAAGTACTTAAGGATACATTTCACAAAAGTCCAGTGTTCTTCATCTGAATTTGACTGATATCTGCTTGTGACACTCACAGCATGGGCTATATCAGGTCGTGTACATAGCATGGCATACATGAGGCTCCCTATTGCAGAAGCATAAGGGATCTTGCTCATGCGTTCTATTTTCTCAGGTGTGCTAGGGCACATCTTCTTGGAAAAGATGAATACCATGTCTGAAGGGTATTAATCCTCTCTTAGAGTTTTCCATACTAAACCTCTTTAGTACTTCCTCTATGTACATCTTCTATGAAAGTCTTAGTATCTTATTCGGTCTATCCCTATAGACCTTAATTCCTAGAATAAAGGATGCTTCACCTAGGTCTTTCATGGAGAATTCCTTGGACAACCATATTTTGATTATCATCAACATAAGAATATCATTTCCAATAAGGAGGATGTCATCCACGTACAACATGAGGAAGATAACAGTGCTCCCACTGATCTTTTTGAAGACACACGGTTCCTCTTTATTTTTGATGAAACCAAATGTTTTGATCACATCATTGAAATGAGTGTTTCAGCTCTGAGATACTTGCTTAAATCCATATATGGACCTTTGCAGCTTGCAAACCTTGTGATCAGTATCACTGGATATGAAATCTAGTAGCTATTGCATATAGATATCTTCCTCAAAATATCCATTTAAGAATGCTGTTTTCACATTCATTTGACATATTACATAATCGAAATAGGCTACAACGGCAAGCAATGTACGGATGAATTTTAGCATAGCCACTAGGAAAAAGGTATCCTCATAGTCAATGCCTTCGCATTGACTATAACCTTTTGCCACTAGTCTAGCCTTAAATGTCTCCACATTTCCATCTGTACCAATCTTTCTCTTGAAGATCCATTTACACCCAATAGGTACTATACCTTTTGGTGGATCTACCAAGGTTCAGACTTGGTTTGAGTGCATCGAGTCAATTTCTAACTGCATTACCTCAAGCCATTTCTCAGAGTCGATATCTGATATCGTCTCGTTGTAGGTTTTAGGATCATCACCATGAGCACCATTACCTATGAGGAATATTTTCTCTACTTTCTCTAAAATAATACCTAAGTATCTTTCAGGGGGATAGAAAACTCTTTCCGATCTATGAGGTGGAGGAGGTAGTGTTCTTATTAGCTCAACCTGATTTGGTTCCAATTGGTCCTTAGCTCATTGTACTTGTCATTAAGCTTAATCTATTTTCCAATGCCGCTATCTTGAATAAACTATTTTTCAAGAAAGATGACATGTCGACTCACAAACATATTGTGGTCTTCTGGAATGTAGAAATAGTATCCTAATGACTCTTTAGGATATCCTATGAATCGAGCTCTAAAGGACCTAAACTCTAACTTGTCCGCTTGTTGTCTTTTGACATGAGCCAAACAACCCCAAATTCTGAGATGACTCAGACTTGGTTTCTTACCGTGCCATATCTCATACGGTGTGGTAGAAACAATTTTAGAGGGAACCCTATTTAGTAGATAAATTGAAGTTAATAATGAGTATCCCCAAAGAAAATCAGGGAGGTCTGTGAAGCTCATCATGGATTGGACCATATCCAATAGAGTCCGATTTCTCCATTCTGAAATCCCATTGAGTTGAGGTGTTCCTGGTGGAGTCCATTGAGAGACTATGCCATTTTTCTTTAGATAGTCTAGGAATTCTCGGCTAAGGTATTCACCTCCTCGATCTGATCGAAGAACCTTAATGGATTTTTCAGTTTGTTTTTCTACTTCATGTCTGAATTCTTTGAACTTTTCAAAAGCTTCAGACTTGTGTCTCATAAGATACACATACCCATACCTAGACAGATCATCGGTAAAGATAATGAAGTAGATAAAATTGTCTCTAGCCGGCACATCAAATGGGCCACACATTAGTATGTACTAGGGCAAGGAGATCTGTGGCCCTTTCCCCATGTCCTACAAAAGAAGTTTAGTCATTTTGCCTTGAAGACAAGATTCACAAGTTGGATATGACTCAAAAGTCAACAGACTCAATAGCCCATTTTTCTCTAATTTGTTGATCCTATCTTCTGCTATATGACCTAATCTCAGGTGCCATAGATATCTGTCGTTTGGACTATCCCTAGGTCATTTGGCATTCACGTTTTGCTCGATAGTTAGAACAGGTACATCAATATGTAGCTGATAAAGATCGTTAATAAGGAAACCATTTGCAATTTTATTTCTTTCATAAAGAATGTTACAATGGTCCATAAAGAAGGTAATCACATAGCCTTCTAATGCTAAGCATGAAATAGAAATCAAATTTCTGCTAGCTGCAGGCACACAATAACAGTCTTTCAAAACTAAGTCTAAACCAGATGGTAATCAAAGAGGGTATGTTCCCACGGCCACTGTAGCAACTCTTGCTCCATTTCCAATGCGTAGGATCATGTTTCCAACCCTCAGCCTCCTGCTATCCTCAAGACCCTACATGAAAGTGCACAGATGAGCACTAGAACCAGAGTTAAGCACCCAACTGGATGCAGAAGAAACTGTAAGGTTAGACTCAATAATGAGCATACCTCCAGAAGGACCTTCCTTCTTATTCTTCAGGGTGGCCAGGTAAGTAGGGCAGTTCCGCTTCCAATGGTAATCGCTGTTGCAATGAAAATACTTTTCTTTGACATCGGGCTTCTTCTTCGGCTCTACCTTCTTTTTCTTTGCTCCTTCCACCTTTTGCCTTTTTGCAGACTTCTTTTTCTTTCTAGAAGACTTTCTTTTGGAAGAAGTTCATTCTATTGCAAGAACTGAGCCTTTAGAACCTTTCATAGAAAGCTTAGCGGTGACCAGCATGTTCATTAATTCGGTCAAGGAATTTTGAAGTTTATGCATGTGGTAATTCATGATGAATTGCCCATATGCATCAATCAAGGATTGTAGAATAACATCATTCTACATATCCAAGTCTAACTTCACACCGAGCTTCTCAAGCTCTTTCAAGTTCTTGATCATCATCAGACAGTGATCTTGGACTGATTGCCCATCACGCAGCTTAGCCTTAAAAAGTCATTTCATGATTTGATACTTGGTTGCGCGACTCTGTTTACCAAACATCTCCTGCAGGTGAGCCAATATTTGGTGAGCAGTCCCGATATCTTTATGTTTGCATTCGAGCTCTTCAGACATCGAGCCCAACATGTAATATCTGGCCTTATTATCTTCATCTATCCATTTTTCCAGAGATGCTCTCTATTCAGTGGATGGATGGACTGGTAAGGTGGGAGGGTTTGGTCCAATACATGGGTTAACTTCTCAGAATCCAAAATAATTTTATATTTCTGAGCCAATCTTTATAATTGGGTCCGATCAGTCTATGTGTGTTCAGGATACGTGCTAATGGATTGGACGTAGATATTTTTCTGTAGAGAGTCAAAGATTCTAGTTAGATACTATAATTATGACTTGACCAATTTATTTAGAAATTTTATTTTTAAATAAATTAGCTCCCACTATTTTCTCGGATCCCTACACTCCCTCTGTAGAGATGCAAAAATCTTCATGATTAATAATTTCTAGTGGGTGGTGCGGTCTCACCAACTGACTCATCACCTCACCTAACAGTTATTGATGATGGGTTAGCCAATGAGTGAACAACTCTTGTTCAATGATTCTCTAATCATGGTGCACCCAAACTTGGTCTCTAATTCATGAATCTCATCGTATCTGAAATATTGATCCACTCCTTAGTTAAGTCAGACCCACCATTTGCACAGACTAGATTTCTAATTGAGTCTCTCACCATATCCAAAATATTGAGCCCAACTCATCCTCCAGCCCATAGCATCCAATGCCTAATAGACATGGTTGCATCTTTTCGATGCAACTGAGCCACTATATCCAGCCGAGAACAATCAACCCCGGGAAGGGTCCGCACATCTACAATGGTGGAAGACCTCAGACTTAATCTTTTCTTAGGGAGAATTGATTCAGGTCTCATTAAACTAGACTTATCATAGTCATAACAATTATGACTAACCTAGTGGCATGGGTTAGCTCAGATTATTGACCACCTCAAATTAGAACTGAGTCAACAGATATGGCCAGGTAAGTGAGATCGATGGAAGGGATATGCCATTAACTCGTACAAGAATGCATTCAAGTCGAGTAGCTCCCAATTAAAATTCAGTCATTCGTATGTGCCAAACTTACCTTAGACACCAAATTGTTGAGTCAGAACCAATTGGGTTAGCCTACAATCCAGACTCTAACCTCTGAGCCTAATTAGGTCTTGCTTGATCATGACTCGATCTTGACCCAGACTTAATCCTATTAGGACTGGTCAATTTAAGCATTGTTGATCCCATCTAACCAACTCTTGATTCGATTTGATCAACCGCTTAGACCTAATTGAGCTACCCAAGCCCGAACCCAGTATTATGAATATGTCTTAGATCTAAAATTCTCAATTTTAGATCTAATTGATATTTCATAATCTTAATTTTTAATTAAGTAGGGTTCATAAACAAAATATGCATAATAAATCCTAGGGTTTCAGGATCTAGGGTTTTGCAGAAAGTAAGTTTTGGGTTTCTGATTAAGGACGAACGCACAGCACCCCTACACGTCATAAGAACACCCCATCGGATGGGAGGAGAGGGCCTTTAAACCCTTCTTCATTCTTATGATCGGACGGCCTAAGAGGAACGCCTTAATCAGGAACATGTAATACTACAAAATAGTTTTAGATCTATATCATATATCTCATATACAAATTAGATCTAATCGTGGCATATTTTGCATACATCTCATGTATCGAATCATGCATATTTTTAGATCTAAATTATCTCATAATAATCTAAAAAATTAGATTTAAATTGATCTTATCAAAATAAACTCTAATCTAGACAACTATGTAGAACTATTCTACAACTAGTCTAGACATGCATCAATCATATCTCATATGATGTTAAAATTAAATAATTTTTATTTACTATTTTTTAGATATTATTATAATAATTATAATATCAAAAAATAGTAAATAAATAGATCTAAAATATGATTTAATCAAATTAAATTAAAAACATGCAAGACTATTCTATAGAACTATTCTATTTTAGAACTAGTCATGCATATTTTCTAATCTTAGATCCAAATTATTTAATTTTAATTTTTTCTAATTTTAGATCTGATCACATCTCATGTGACATCTAAAATTACTTATTTTTTAATTAAAATAAATTTAAAATTAGATCTAAATACTTTAGAACCTTGGCTCTGATACCAGTTGAAGGAAAATCCTGATTTTTCGAACTAGGTTCGTTCAGATCTGATCGGATCAAGAGATATATTTTCAAAATTTTTTTTTTTTGATCCAAATTAGATTTGAGATATTTTAAATCTAATTTTTATTTATTCTAATAATTAAAATAAAATCTAGATAAATTAAATCAAATTTAATTTATCTTAATGTAGGATAATCCTACTATCCTATGATGATCCTGTAAGCAGCGAAAGGTTTTGGATCTAGCCATGCAAGTGCCTGGCCTCTACCGATATCCACTCGAACTGGATCTAGAGATCCTCTTCTTCTCTATCATGTCTTCAAAAATTAAATTTGAATCTGATTTGGAGGATCTTCAAAACACCTTTCGAAGATCAGCAGTTATCCTTTACAGCAGCGCAGCCTTCTAGCTTTCAATCGCCTTTCTCTCACCTAAATCGTGCCAACTAAAATCCAAAACTACTTTAGGTGTGGAGAGGAGAGGGAGAAGATGGGTTTGGTGTGGAGGAGGAAGAGAGAGGCAGCCTTGGGGAGTGGGAAATTTATGCTCTCTTTGAGTTGCACGTAGGGTCTTATTTATAGATTATGCATGATCCAACTCCTCTTCTTCCAAGCCAATCACAATCCTTTGTGAAATCAGATCTAAATCTGATTGGTAGGAATAGAGTCCCTTGGATTCCTCCTTAGATGGTGCCTAAGACCAGTCAAACTTGGTTCTTAGGAGGAGTCTAATTCGGAATCCAAAAAGGAGATGGAGTCCCTATCCAATAGGGACTCCTGGGCGCCTCCAGCTTGGGCGCACGCCAAGGGTGGCATGCGCCCTCCTCTTTGCTAGGTTCTGGCAGGGGGACAAGCCCCCACCAGCTCTCCAATAGGTGCATGACACATGGATAGAAGTCAAAGTATCAATGGTCAACATTTGACCAGTCAAAGGTCAACTTTTGACCAAAGTCAAAGGATGAGAAATGGCAGGTGACCAAAAATGGTAGGTATTGTCTTACAAAATAAGACAACCCTTTTCTGACCTGGACAAGGCTCCAGTCAGACCAAGTGAAGGCCTCTGATCGAGCACAAACTCCTTTGGCTCAGTCAGGACAACTATTTATGATAGTAAAAGAAGAACGTTAGGTTCAATCGAGTGCTAGCACGATTTTTCTTGAACCTAATTGAATCTCATTCAGATCAATTGAACTGGATCAGTTCAATTGATGATCACCAGATTCAAACCCTTGTTTGTGTGACCCAGTTAGGTTCAGTTCTGTATGGTAATGGGATATGTCATGATCTCTATCATCGACATCATCGAAACTCCTTTCGATGGATCAGAACTCTTCTGATTCGAACAGCTAGAATGATCGATCATCTAAATCATTCTAATTGCTCCCAAAATCCACCAGTGACACCTAGCAGTATATGGTGGCAACCCATCAGAGCTGAATGCGAACCTCTTGGTGCAGCTACCTGTGTGATTAAGTTCTTCTATCTTGAGCCCCGATCAGATTAGGGTTAAGGTGAACTCGTCAAACCCTAGTTTCTGTCATATGATGTAATCATTCGATTCAAGTCCGATGTGAAAACCTAAATAGAAACTCTTTCTATTATTTCACTCTGCCATGGCCATGGGACTTCTGGACTTGATTCTCATGATCATCATAGGGCTGCTCCTCTACCACCGAGGTAGATAGATTCCATCTTGATGCAATCCAGTTCCTACAATGAACATGCTATAGCCAACATACACCTCAGGATTCCTGAATGGCTAGGAGATCGAGTAATGGTGTAGTCAAACTATAACACCCTCAAGGTGAACTGTCGATGCACCTCAGGTCAAAGAACCAGACACACTACTGCAGCATCGAGTCAGTCATTGACGAGAAGGTAGACTTCCTAATGACTACTCGAGGTGGTCACGCTCAGTGCCCTCATTCTCTAACGAGTACCTATACTCTCACTCCGGTGTCTCCACACCGTAGACTCAAGACTCATCTACTAAAGAGAAGCGATTGTACACCAACCTTCTAGATCAATCACCATCCTCGTGATGATCCTATGGTCGGAAGCATTTTATGAGTTAATAATGATTATTCATGTCTTAAATTTTCAACTCTTGAAAATATGAATTATCATTATCATTAACTCAAAGGATGTATCACAGACACTAAATACACATATGTGATAGAAAATAACCCATTTTATTGATTATAGTCAAAATTATAATTTTGCCCCTAGAAGTGTATTACAAGTGTCAGCCAATTCTAGCTTCTAGGGCATATAGATCTAACAGTGTGATCTTCTCTTTTACTTATTTTTTTCTTTCATAGTAGAAGTTTGCATGTTCCATGGAGATGAGCCTTTAGGCTGATTCACGTACTTGATTGTTATTCTTATTTTATTTTATTTTTTTTTTCTACCATAATAATTTGATACTAGATCCTCAATAAATGGTATTAGAGCAAGTTGATATCACAATAATTGGTGTTGGAGCTAGGGGTACCAGAGTATAGATTATAGTAGCGGTGATAAAAATTGAAGAATATGGAGAAGACAAGCGTAATCAAGGTAGAGATTAATAGGTTCAATGAAAAGAATAATTTTTTCTTGTAGCAAGCAAGGGTAAAGGATATCCTCATCCAACAAGGTTTGATTGATGCTGTCTTGTATGAGGAGCTGCCAGCCACCATGAAGGTAAAGGATTGGAAGTGGATCCAAATGCAGATAGTGGGCACGATCTGTTTGTACCTAGCAAACGATGTCGTGATTAATATACTTGACGAGACTTCCTCGAGGCATTATGGTCGAAGCTCGAGGAGTTGTATATTGCAAAATCGCTCACCAACATGCTATTTCTTTGGAGGCAGTTCTATCAGCTATAGATGGACGAAGGATAGAGCGTGGAAGAGCATCTATCCAACTTCTAGAAGATCCTCACGAACCTCCTCAGCATTAGTGAAAAAATTAAGTAGAAGATTAGGGTGTTGGTGTTGCTAGCATCGTTTTCCCCTTTGTATGAATTTTTGGTGGTTGCTCTTTAAAAATAGCATGATATTATCATTAGGACACTATATTTATTAGTTTAATTTTAACTTCTTAAAATAATTAAAAATACATAGATAGTAGTGAGTCGAGTCGAATCCATAAAGAAGGTAGTGTTTTAGTTTTAAAATCTTTGATTTTTATAAAAAAATTTAAACATAATTAAGATCAAAAAATAAAATTATAAATAAAAAGTAAAATTTAAATAATGCAAAAAAATAAACTTGGTACTAAGATCTACTATTTAGATCATAGCATCTACTTGCAATAAAATTAAATTTATAATAAAAATAAAGAGCTAAAATTTAAAGAGATGAAAAATAAAATAGAAAACTAAAATTTAAAAAGCAAGAAAATAAAAATTATATTAACTAATTCAATTTAAAGTTTAAATATATAAATTAAAAATATAGAAAAAAAAAAAAAAACTAGAAGCAGATGATCTTGATCTTGGATTGACGTTGGCGTTGAGATTGTGTAGAAGACCTGCTTTTCCTCTTGGCACCATCTACCTTGAAGCAACCTCAAATTGCAAGCATGGCTCTACCCTATACCATCATCTTTCTTTGACCGAAGTTGATTTGATTTGATGGCCTAGCGCCCTTTAAATAGAGTATTGGAGGGCTGGAACCTTTGTTACAGGCAATGTGAGACTAAGAAGGAGTTTTGATCAGAAAATAAAGAGAAATCCTAAGAAAAATTATATTAAAACAATCTCTAGATGAATCCTATTGAATTCCTTGGATTCTGGCTATCAGATTTTCATCAAATGCTCGAAGATCACCCAAAAAAACATGTTTAACAATCTAAATCCTGTCAGATTAAAATCTAATCATTGGATGGAGTTGATCAGGTGAATTTAGGCCATTAGATCGTGCTAATTGGTAACCTAGATTCCTTCTTTCATTTGGAATGAATGCTGACCATCCAACCACGGTAAGGAAGAAGATCTGGCTACTAGATCGAAGACAAGAGTGCTCACAGCCATCGGATGGCGTGCAGGGGGCTGATGGAATTCATATCAGAATAGAAAAAGACCCCAGCCATCCAATCTTGATCAAGAACCACCTGAGCTATCCAATCGCATGCTGGAGAGTTGGTTGAATTCAAATCAAATCAAGAAAAGACCCCAACCATCTGATCTTCATCGACAACCACTAGGATCGCACAATCGCGTGTTTACTATGCCCATGGACCACCTGGACCGAGTGTATCGTAGACTACAATCAATCACTACACATAATGCTATCTGAAATGATGAAATTACCCTCCAACACTGCATGAGAATTTTTGTAAAACCTTTAAGGATCTTGCTCCATCACATGTTGTGCACTGATTGTGCGCGTTCTGCTAACCTGGCGGTCTATGCTTGATTTCTTGGACCAGCAAGCTGGCTTCTCAAGCTAGGCCGACTAGCTGGGCTTGGTGGCTTGGTTGAGTGTGCCGGCTAAGCCAATATTCTTTTATATTTTTTCTTTGAAAATTCATATCGTGTCTATTTTAACTTGGATTGGCGTCAAACTTATTTGATTATGACTAGAAAAATGAGCTATTTTCATTTATGATTATATTCCTAAAATAGATAAATAAAAGTATTTAGTTTTTAAAATAAAAATAAATTAATTAATAAATTAATATTTTTAATAATATATTTATGGTACTTATCACACCTTTCAACTTAGGCTTTGCTCATCTTCGAGTAAAGAAAAAAAATTAGTTTTAGATACCTTTTAACTTTAGAGTTTCAAATTTTACTCAAGTAATTTTTAAAATGGCTATTGATGTTTAGTAGAGCATAAGTGAGCTATGTCGTTAGAGTATTAATACTTATCAATATAAAAATTAAATAAAAAATATTTAACTTTTTTAAACTTTTTCTAAATTATCTTTATCTTTATCTTTGAATCATTTAAACTTTCATATAGATAAGTGTAATTTTACTTCCTCCCTTCATTTATTAAATTTTTTTATTCACATTGCCCACTTTTTGACGTGAATATCATTGCTTACTTAGGCAACAGGACTTGGTTACTCGATGGAAAATCAATATGTATCTTTTTTTTTAACATTACACCACTATTTAATATCTTAACCCATTAAGCTTTCTATTTGATCCATGTAGCGAGTCTTACGCTAATGACTTTCAAACCAGTTAGCTTTATGGCACTAGGTACAAAATATCCTTTGAGCTTACTAGCATGAATCAAACAGGCTATGAATTAAGACTAACTTTACAATAAGTTTCTTCATTCTTTCTATCTTTTGACGTGAAACTCAATACTTGCTTAGGCAAAGAGATTCGATTACTCAGTAAGAAGTACTAAAAAATTATTTTATTTTTTTTGAAGAAATGTATAGTTCCCCTACATAAGCCCATAAAAAAAAAGACCCTTCTTTAATGCTGGTAGAAAAAATTAAATTTTTTTAAAAAAATATTATTTATATTCTAGACTTAACTCTTTATTAGATTTTCTTAATACTTGATCTCTCAATATCTCATAAATTTTCTAATCTGTGCATCAATTTCTTTTTAGAAAAATACTTAGTTCAACTCAATTCTTAGGTATAATCGGGTGTCTAAATACTAAATACTAACTTCTTTAAGGATTCTTTAAAAAAATTTTAAAATTTTTATGATTCTCCCCTCCAACTTAATCAATATTATCCTTAATAGAGAAAAAAAATAAAGAGTATAATAAAGAATAGGAAAGAATACACCTGACTCAATATGTTCTCTATTAAACATGATTTTGAAAATTTGCGCTTTCCCTCCAACTTATTCAAAATCTTCTAAAAAGAAATAAAAGATAAATTAGATGAAAAAACTAAATATTAGGCTGCTTTCCAACAAGTGCTATGTTTACTATCTTCAGCCAAACACAAGACAGTCTATCTATCCTGTATCAAATATTGGATTAATAAATTCTAATGGTTTTGAATTATCAATCTCACGAAGATAGTTTGTAATCCCTTTATTCATATGTTTAGTTTGTAATCCCTTTATTGATATGTTCGTTGTTAATTTTGGGAACATAGTTCGTGACCTCAAATTTAGATCCTTATTTGTTAAGAATTTCTCCTATTTATTCTTCTAAAATGCTCGTGAATTAAATTTTTGGGTTAGAAGATGAGTTTAATGCAATGGATCCTGGAAGGGTGATTAAAGATGGCTTTAGCTATGAAGGAAAATTAATATAATCTTATTTAAATGACTCCATTGAGTCTTTATTGCCTGTCCCTTGGTTTTTATAAGAATAACTAGCTTCTAAGATTGAAAGGAACATGACTATTAGTTTATAGGACTCGAATAAATTATCTATTCTTCTTTTTTTTTGTCAATCTTATTTAAATTAGAACCAGCATCAATACTTGTTTCGGACTCAGGTTCTTTTATATGTTTAATTTCAATACTAACCTATTCTTCTAAATTTTTGTTTTGACTAGTATTAGTACTAGCCTCTTTCACCTAGTCTTGTTATGAGTCCACAAAAATCCTATCACTTCTAAGTTCAGAAATTACTTTGGCATTCTCAAATTGAAGATTCTTAAGAGAGACATTGAATTGATAACTAGATATAGGTGATTAGTGGATAATATGTCGGTTGTTTATAGAATTCGATTGGCTTGATAGTTGATTTAGTCTACTCCTCATGTTAAACTCAGCAAATTATCCTATTTGAGCTTCTAACTTGGCGATAGATTATTATTGAGTTAAAATTAAATATTATTGAGTTAGAATTAATTATTATAGTTGATTGAATCTGTCATTGGCTAGATTGGTCTATTGAGGAGATGGGTATGATGGCTGATTATAATGCAATGGTTGAATACATTGAGTAGCCTGACCACTATTATAGGTATAGTTCTGATATTGGAGCCTAATTTTATAATTTTGCATTAGTGAAATTTGGGTTTGAGCTGGAGTCTTTTGGAGTATCCAAGAAAAATTAGAATGGTTCCTCTAACCTAAGTTATATGAATTTAAAAATGAAATATTAACCAGCTTGGAGTAGCCTTAAGCAGCTTGAACATATTCTTAGATAAAAGATAGAAATTGTGCAGCCATGGGACATTCACTTACATGATGAGTTAGGCTAGCACAGATGGAACAAATCTTCTGATAATTATAGGGTGATATGAATTGTGCAGGAGATTATTTACCTAGGATTAGAAATTGATCTAATTTCTAGGTAAGAAGGTTTACTTTATTTATCAAATTGAAATATATCTTAGAACTAGAATCTAGAGTGCATATTCCTACCAATTTTTGGTAGAAGGATAACGAGCATGGTTAATTGAGTTTTTACTCAAGATTTCAACTAAGACATAGGTTTCATCCTCATTCTTGTTCATGAATATACCTCCATAAGATGCATCTATCATTTACTTATATTGATCTTCTAAACCCTCATAGAAAGCTTGGACGATTTGCCACTTAGAGAGATTATGGTGTGGGCATTTTCTAAGAAGTTTCTTAAGTCTCTCCCATGACTCATGAATTTGTTCTCCTGAATGCTGAGCAAATCTAGTGATAGCTCATCCCATGGTGTTAGTTTGGCCTATGGGATAAAATTTCTTAAGAAATTTACTTTGCAATTCAGCCCAGGTTTGGATTGGTCTCTCTATTATGCCAAGCCAGTACTTGGCTTTCTATTTTAATGAAAAGGAGAATAAAATTAGTCTAAGTGCATCATCAGTCAAATTTTAAATTTTCATCATAGAACAGATTTCTAAAAATTCATTCAAATGCTTGTAAGAATCTTCATTGGTGTTCCCAAAGAAAGATGAGAGCATCTGAATTATGGTCGGCTCGATCTCATAGTGGATAGCATGAATATCAGATAACTGGATACAAGTCGATGGGTTATAAGTAGAAGGGATAAAATATTCCTTCATCTACCTAGATGGTTTTCAAAAACTTTCAGCCATTTGACTATTAGATTTAATATGGTTCAGTCATTCAATTTTATGATTGGGTTCAACTAGTTCAGAAAAAGTGATCTCCTACCGTGCGTGTATTGGTGCAACCCAAACATGTGGTTCAAAATTTTTTTATTATTTTTTAAGTTTTTTATGACTTTTTTTTATTTTTTAAATTTAATTTATTTTAATTTAATTTAATTTATTATAATTTATTTTTATTTTATTTTATTTTATTTTTATTGATGAAAAGAATAAGAAAGAGAGAAGAGTTCAAAAGAAGAGATCCTAGGGAGTCCTAAAACTAAGAAGAAAGAGGAGAATTAGGTTTAATTAGGTTTGATATTTTGATTAGCAAACAAGTTAGGCAATCGATCCTAACTAAGGATTGTCTTAGATCTAGATGGCTTCTAACTGTCAAGGTCATCTTCAAACTCTCCAAGTAAAAGATTAGCCACTCAATTGGCTAGGTAAGTATAAGATTGATGGGAGTCCCTCCGTTGCTTTTCTTAGATATTAATTATCTTGACCAGGTAAGCTAACAAAATTAATTAAGTAACCACCTTCCTTCGAAAGGTAGTTTCTGAACTATTTGCCTTAAACATCAGTCAAACTGACTAATCCTAACCCAGTCCAACTCTTAGAATTTCTTATCCTAATGAGCTCGAATTCTTAGGGTCGATGTCTAATTGATTTTAATTAAAGGCTTAGGTCAATGCAGGATGCTGGTTGGTTATTTGTGGGCCAAGGAAGGATCATCAAATCTTTATTTTATATTATTTAATTGGATGTTATTCTTAAATTAATTTAAAGATGTAATGCACAATCACTTTCAGACATGGGGTTCTATGCAACTAAATTAAATATATGAAATTGATTGAACTTGAGGGCTTACCTTGTCTGCATCGATCACTAAAAAAAAGAATAAAAATAAAACTAATATGATGAATGCTTTAAGCAATTAGGATTTCTAATCTTATCATGAAGCTTTTAATTAGATTTAAATAGATATTTTTTAAATTAATTAAAAAATAAAATAAATAATAATAATAATAAAATCTAGGGTTAGGATTGATCTCACCAAGGAGTGGAAGCTTCATCCTTATCCTAATTTTTTTTTATTTTTTTCCATAAAATAAATAAGAAAAGTTAGTATGTAATATTTATAAAAAAATAAAAAAGATCAAAATATTATTTATATTTTTTTAAAAAAAATTAAAGAAATAAAAATTTTAAAACTCATGCCATCCCTGGCAATGGTGTCAAAAATTTTGATAAGAGTATGATATTGTCGTTAGGACACCATATTTATCAGTTTAATTTTAACTTTTTAAAATAATTAAAAATACGTAGATAGTAGTGAGTAAGATCGAATTCGTACAGAAGATTATATTTTAATTTTAAAATTTTTGATTTTTATTAAAAAAATTAAAATATAATTAAAGTCAAAAAATTAAATTATAAATAAAAAATAAAAATTAAATGATGTAGAAAAATAAATTTGGTACTAAGATCTACTATTTAGATCTTAGCATCTACTTATAATAAAATTAAATTTATAATAAAAATAAAGAGATAATATTTAAAGAGTAAAAAAATAAAATAAAATATTAAAATTCAAAGAGCAAAAAAATAAAATTGCATTAATTAAAATTCAATTCAAAGTTTAAATACATAAATTAAAAAGATAGAAAAAAAATAAAAATTAGAAGGAGATGATCTTGATCTTGGATTGACATTGGCATTAAGATGGTATACAAAACCCACTCTTCCTCTCAGCACTATTTGCCTCGAAGCAACCTCGAATCCCAAGCATGGCTACCCTATACCATCACCTTTTCTTGATCGAAGATGATTTGATTTGATGGCCTAATGCCCTTTAAGTAGAATGTTGGAGGGCTGGAACCTTTGCTATAGGCAATGTGGGACTAGGGAGGAGTTTTGATCGATAAATATGGAGAAATCCTAAGAAAAATTAGATTAAAAAAGTCCTTGGATAAATCTTATTGAGTTTCCTAGATTCTGACCATTAGATTTTGATCAAATGCTCGAAAATCACCCAACAAAACTCATTTAATAGCCTAAATCCCATCAGATTGAAATCTGATCGTTGGATGGAGTTGATCAGGTGAATCTGGGCTGTTAGATCATGCTAATCAGTAACCTGGATTCCTTCCTCCATTTGAAATGAATGTTGACCATCTGATCGTGCTAAGGGAGAAGATCTGGCTGCTGGATCAAAGATAGAGCACTCACAGTCATTGGATGGCGCATAGGGGGCTGATGGAATTTAAATTAGAACAAGAAAAGACCCCAGCCATCTGATCTTAATCAGAAACCACCTGAGCCATCCGATTGCATGTTGGAGAGCTGGCTGAATTTGAATCAAATCGAAAAAAGACCCTAGCCATCCGATCTTCACTGGCAACCACTAGGATTGCATGATCACGTGTTTACTATGCCCATGGACCGCCTGGACCGAGTGTACCGCAGACTGCAGCCAATCCCCACACACCATGCTATCTAAAATGACAAAACTACCCTCCAACACCATGTGAGAATTTTTGTAATCCCTTTAAGGGTTTTGGTCCACTACGTGTCGTGGCTGATTGGGCATGTTCTACTAAGCTGGCGATCTATGCTTTATTTCATGGATCGGTGGGCCGGCTTCTTAAGCTAGGTTGGGTTGAATGGGCATGTTGACTGGATGGGCTTGGTGGCTTGGTTGAGCACGCTGGTTGAGCTGAATAAGCCAATAAAGCTGAATGAGCCAACTGAGCCAATATTATTTTTTTATATTTTTTTATTTAAAAATTCATATCGAGTCTATTTTAACTGAAATTGGCTCCAAACTTATTTCATTATGACCAAAAAAATTAGCACTTTTCATTTATGATCATATTTCTAGAAATAGATAAATAAAGATATTTATTTTTTAAAAATAAAGATAAATTAATTAATAAAGTAATACATTTAATGGTGTATTTATAATACTTATCACTCTTCTATGGGAAAGAGCACCGTCAAGATGTATTGCGTAGGATCCCTTGACATTGTTAAGGCTGAAGGAAGAGTGGGGCGTGCCTCCTTCCTCCAAGCTTGGAGGCACACCCCCTTGGGCACCTTGGCATGTGAAGAAACCAGAGAGAGGAAGAGATATGGGAGAAAATAGCTCTGTATATCTTTTCTTCCTTTTCACTTCTAGGATTTACAATATACATGTACATGTATACCTGTACATGGACCGAAATCCTAATCCGTAAAAAACTTTCTAGGCTAATCCCATCCGAATGCACTCATCTAAACCTATGTACACCCATGATTTGATCATGCACTCAATCCCATGGATCCAAACCTAGTCCAGACTCTGAGTAGCCACCATAAGACTCAAACTAGGTCCTCATGACTGTGGAGAGCTGAACCTCCATCCTAGGATCAAAATCGGTCCTAGTCCAAGGACCACACCTATCCTAGTCTCCTAGAGCCGATACCCTGACTCCTCTAGTGATCTTCTAAGGCTTGGGAGGATCACTAATCCTAACAATCTCTACCTTGGTGCTCCAAGCCTTGGCAAACCGTGCATGAACCAATTGCACCATCCTACTGCCTTTAGAGCTGACACTGTCCCGTCGAAGCTACCTCACCTCTTTAGCTGCAACACAAATATGTGCTCCATAGCCCTTATGACTCATGCCCCACTATACTCCTTAGCCTCAAACTGATGTTCTCTTGCTCTGCCCTAGTTGCTGCAACACCAACTTGTGCTTTGCAGCATACCCAAATAGCTCCCTATGCAAACTCTAACGCCTTTACCAATTCTCTTTAGCTATTGTGCACCATTGGAGACCTTTAGAATGACCACCTCTATAACTGAAGACTTATGCTTGCTTCTTCATACCATCCTGAAATTATAGAATCCTTTTTGCTTAGCAATTGCATCACTTTTCCTGGACTTTCTTAGAGAACCTACAGTATTCTTATGCTAGCACATGCTATATCGTCTAACATGATCTCCTCAGAACTATGCCTATCCACCTACACATGCTGCTCTACTTGAAACTATGCATCATCGGTGCTGGTGCTGGGATATCGATCGTCCTGCACCTATTCACTCTGAACTCATGCCAAATTTTCTCTCCACCTATAAAGCTATCACTCCAGAGCTCTACCTATGAAGCTATCACTTCGAAGCTCCACCTGTGAAGCCACCTCTTTGGAGCTCCACCTATGAAGCCACCTCTCTGGAGCTCCACCAATGAAGCCACCACTCTGGAGCTCCACTTGATCAAAAGTCCATCTAATGCCACAAAGGAATCTGACTCTATCACCGAGTCATCCGAGGTCAACCACTCAATGCTGCCTGCCGCTGCACCTCGATCATTATCACTACTTCTTTGGATCCTTTACACTCCATGGATCCCTCTAAAGCCATCTCGAATACCTCTGTAACCTGTGGGCACCTCCAAAACATACAGAATCTTATCTAACTCCTCTGAATCCAATGATTGAATTCTAGAAAATTTCATCCTAGTACTTCTACTCTTCTGCTCCTACACCAACCATCGCTTTAGTTTCACCTAGAGAAATTATAGCTCAATCCCTATCCTAGGCTCAGATCCATCTATCTCATCTTAAGGCTTTTGAGACTTCCTGGCTCTTCCTGAGACCTACTCTTGATCTCCTTAAGATGCCTCTTGATACTCTCTACTGAGATACCGCCCTCGACTTGTACACTGTCGAGCCTCTCTCAGCCCTGTGCCTCCAGTAAAGCATTACTGCAGCACTCCAGTGCTCTCTACCTCATCTTAATATCACCTCCTTGTAGGTATCCAAGTCCTCTCTTGCTGCACATAACTATCCTCCACCTGAACCGTGACTCTCCTTAGTGCTCTTACAGAAAAAATCTGATCCAAGATACTCTCGACTGCTAGATGCGCCTGGTGCTCCCTGAGAACTTTTGGCACTTTCTGAAACCTACTCCTGATCTTCCTAAGATGCCCCTGACACTCTCTGCTAAGATACCTCCTTCGACTGCTGCACCACCAAGCCTCTCTCAACCCTTGTGCCTCCAGGATAGCACTACTGCAGCACTCTAGTGTTCCCTGCCTAGTCTCTATGCCGCTCTACAACCGTCCAACCCTAACCTATTGGATCTCCATGGATCATCCATCTACATCACCTCCAAAACTCTAACTAGTCGCATTGCTAAATGCACCCCAACTATATTTCTGGCCTTCCATCAGACTGAATAGATTCTTCTTTAGCTCCATGTCAATCCTAAGCCATTGAGTGATCTCTCCTCTAACATGCCAAACAAATCACTAGCACTCGAAGCTACATCCAGGAGAACAGCACGAACTAAGAGAAAAAATAATCAAAAAACAAAACCTATTCCAAGTTTTTTTTCTTGTTGGAAGTTTTTCTTTTTCTTTTTTCTTTGGAACCTTCCAAGCTCTCGGCTTCTCCTTTCTTCATCTTCATCCCATCCAAAACCAAAATGGACCAGTGCTACCTCTGTGGAATGCCGCCAAACGATCTATGCTCGTGCGTCGCCATAGGATCCGAGCACTGCCACCACTAGATTACCACCATGGCTTCTTCCTCTTCATTCCAGCCAACCTAGAAAATAGGGCCTGCTTCCATGGATCACCATTGACCATCTTCCCCCATGCCACTGACGGATCTGGGTGCGCTAACATTGGATTGGTGCTCCTTGGTGCTGGATTCTTCCCTGTGGCCTACTTCAACATTGAATTCCTACTCCTTGGGCTGTCTCTCTCCTGCACATGCACCTCCTGCCATGTTCCACTAGCCAATGCCACCAATTGGTCACTGCTGCTCGTACACGCACCCACTATCGTGCGCCACTGCCTAAGACAATGCCGTCACCTACGACGTTCCTCCCTAGAGAAGAAGATGACCGTGCCACCCCCCTCCGGATCTTGGCATCTTGCACGTGAGCGTCACTAGACTGCATGAAGGCTGCACACCCTATTTTAACCTTTGCTTATGGTGCTCGACCACCCGATCACCAGAATGATGGCCAATCACTGGGATCAGCCACTAGGCTTGGGATCGGTGGCCAATCACTAGCCACTACCAATCGAGAGGAAGAAAGGGGGGCCCTACCGACCCTCCAAAATATTTTTTTTATATTCTTCTGCTAAATTCTATTCTCGCACTAGATCTGTTCTTCATGTCTCGTCAAGATGGCTCTAATACCAATTGTTGCACAAGTTCTCCTATCGTTGTTGAGGCTGAAAGGGAAGAAAAATCCTGATTTTTCGGACCAGGTTCGTTCAAATCTGATCAGATCGAGAGATATATTTCAAAATTTTTCTCTCGATCCCAATTAGATCTGAGATGTTTCAGATCTGATTTTATTATTTTAATAATAAAAATAAAATAAAGATAAATTAAATCAAATTTAATTTACCTGATTTGGGTAATCCTATTACCCTGTTGATGATCTTGTTTGCAGCGGAAGGTTCTGGATCTAGCCACGCAAGCGCCTGACCTCTACCTGTATCCACTCGGGTTGGATCTGGAGATCCTCTTCTTCTCTATAACACCTCCAAAAATTAGATCTGAATCTGATCTGGAGGATCTTCAAAACTCTTTTGAAGATCAGCAGTCGTCCTTTGCAGCAGCGCAGCCTTCTTGCTTTTGATCGCCTTTCTTTGATCTGGAATCGCACCAACCAAGGTCCAAAACTCCTTTTGGACGTGGAGAGCAAGGGGAGAAGATGGTTTGGCATGGAGGAAGGAGGGGAGAGGCAGCCTTGGGGCATGGGGAACTTTGATCTCAATTCAATTTTTGTTAATCTGAGTTGGGCGCAGGGTCTTATTTATAGACTAAGCTGTGATCCAACTCCTCTTCTTCCCAACCAATCACAACCCTTTGTGAAATCAGATCTAAATCTGATTGGTGGGAATAGAGTCCCCTGGATTCCTCCTTAGAGGGTGCCTAAGACCAGTCAAAGTTGGTTCTTAGGAGAACTCTAATTGGAATCCAAAAAGGAGATGGAGTCCTTGTCCAACAAGGACTCCTAGGCGCCTCCAACTTGGGCACACGCCTAGGGTGGCGTGCGCCCTCCTCCTTGCCAGGTTCTGGCAGGGGGACAGGCCCCCACCAGCTCTCCAATAGGTGCATGACATGTGGTCAAAAGTCAAAGTGTCAATGGTCAACATTTGACCAGTCAAAGGTAGACTTTTGACCAAAGTCAAAGAACAAGAAATGGCAGGTGACCAAAAATGGCAGGTAATGTCTTACAAAATAAGACAACCTTTTCTGACTTGGACAACCTCCAGTCAGACCATATGAAGGCCTCTGATTGAGCACAAACTCCTTTGGCTCAGTCAGGACAACTTATTTATGATAGCAAAAGAAGAACGTTAGGTTCAATCGAGTGCTAGCACGATTTTCCTTGAACCTAATTGAATCTCATTCAGATCAATTGAACTAGATCAGTTCAATTGATGATCACCAGATTCAAACCCTTGTTTGTGTGACCCAGTTAGGTTCAGTTCTGTATGGTAATGGGATATGTCATGATCTCTATCATCGACATCATCGAAACTCCTTTCGATGGATCAGAACTCTTCTGATTCGAACAGCTAGAATGATCGATCATCTAAATCATTCTAATTGCTCCCAAAATCCACCAGTGACACCTAGCAGTATATGGTGGCAACCCATCAGAGCTGAATGCGAACCTCTTGGTGCAGCTACCTGTGTGATTAAGTTCTTCTATCTTGAGCCCCGATCAGATTAGGGTTAAGGTGAACTCGTCAAACCCTAGTCTCTGTCATATGATGTAATCATTCGATTCGAGTCCAATGTGAAAATCTAAATAGAAACTCTTTCTATTATTTCACTCTGCCATGGCCATGGGACTTCTGGACTTGATTCTCATGATCATCATAGGGCTGCTCCTCTACCACCGAGGTAGATAGATTCCATCTTGATGCAATCCAGTTCCTACAATGAACATGCTATAGCCAACATACACCTCAGGGTTCCATATGGCTAGGAGACCGAGTAATGGTGTAGTCAAACTATAACACCCTCAAGGTGAACTGCCGATGCACCTCAGGTCAAAGAACCAGACACACTACTGCAGCATCGAGTCAGTCATTGACGAGAAGGTAGACTCCCTAATGACTACTCGAGGTGGTCACGCTCAGTGCCCTCGTTCTCTAACGAGTACCTGTACTCTCGCTCCGGTGTCTCCACACCGTAGACTCAAGACTCATCTACTAAAGAGAAGCGATTGTACACCAACCTTTCGGATCAATCACCATCCTCGTGATGATCCTATGGTCGGGAGCATTTTATGAGTTAATAATGATTATTCATGTCTTAAATTTTCAACTCTTGAAAATATGAATTATCATTACCATTAACTCAAAGGATGTATCACAGACACTAAATACACATATGTGATAGAAAATAACCCATTTTATTGATTTTAGTCAAAATTATAATTTTGCCCCTAGAAGTGTATTACAAGTGTCAGCCAATTCTGGCTTCTAGGGCACATATATCTAACAATCTCCCACTTGTCCTAAAGCCAATTGGCTACAAGTCTAAGTCCCATCTTCTCAAGGTGGGCTTCGATCTTCTGCTGGCCCAACGGCTTTGTAAGTGGGTCTGCCACATTATCTGTGGAGTTGACTCTCTTGACCTCGACGTAACCCTTCTCGAGGTAATCGCGGATGAGGTGGTATCGCCGCTCAATGTGCTTGGATTTCTGGTGAGACCTCGGCTCCTTAGCAAGGGCTATGGCGCCATTGTTGTCGCAGTATAGAGGAATGGCATCTGATGGCATTACTCCAATTTCTGCAGCAAACTTCTTGTACCAGAATGCTTCCTTCGCAGCCTCTGATGCAGCGATATATTCTGCTTCCATGGTGGAATCTGCTATCACCGTTTGCTTGGAACTCTTCCAGCTGACAGCACCACCATTGCACACAAACAGACTCCCAGATGTCGACTTTCGATCATCTATATCGGACATGAAATCCGAGTCTGTGTATCCCTGGACTTGGAGTTCTCCATTACCAAAGACCAACATCATATCCTTAGTTCTTCTCAAGTACTTAAGGATACATTTCACAGAAGTCCAGTGTTCTTCACCTGGATTTGACTGATATCTGCTTGTGACACTCACAGCATGGGCTATATCAGGTCGTGTACATAGCATGGCATACATGAGGCTCCCTATTGCAGAAGCATAAGGGATCTTGCTCATGCGTTCTATTTCCTCAGGTGTGCTAGGGCACATCTTCTTGGAAAGATGAATACCATGTCTGAAGGGTATTAATCCCCTCTTAGAGTTTTCCATACTAAACCTCTTTAGTACTTTCTCTATGTACATCTTCTGTGAAAGTCCTAGCATCCTATTCGGTCTATCCCTATAGACCTTAATTCCTAGAATAAAGGATGCTTCACCTAGGTCTTTCATGGAGAATTCCTTGGACAACCACATTTGACTGATGTCAACATGGGAATATCATTCCCAATAAGGAGGATGTCATCCACGTACAATACGAGGAAGACAACAGCGCTCCCACTGACCTTTTTGAAAACACATGGTTCCTCTTCATTTTTGATGAAACCAAACTTTTTGATCACATCATTGAAACGAGTGTTCCAGCTCCGAGATGCTTGCTTAAGTCCATATATGGACCTTTGCAGCTTGCAAACCTTGTGATCAGTATCACTGGATGTGAAACCTAGCGGCTGTTCCATATAGATATCTTCCTCAAGATATCCATTTAAGAATGCCGTTTTCACGTCCATTTGCCATATTTCATAATCGAAATAGGCTGCAACGGCAAGCAATGTGCGGATGGATTTTAGCATAGCCACTTGGGAAAAGGTATCCTGATAGTCAATGCCTTCGCGTTGACTATAACCTTTTGCCACTAGTCTAGCCTTGAATGTCTCCACATTCCCATCTGCACCAATCTTTCTCTTGAAGATCCATTTACACCCAATAGGTACTATACCTTCTGGTGGATCTACCAAGGTCCAGACTTGGTTTGAGTGCATCGAGTCAATTTCTGACTGCATTGCCTCTAGCCATTTCTCGGAGTCGATATCTGATATCGCCTCGTTGTAGGTTTTGGGATCATCACCATGAGCACCATTACCTACGAGGAACATTTTCCTCTACTTCCTCTGAAATAATACCTAAGTATCTTTCAGGGGGATGGAAAACTCTTTCCGATCTACGAGGTGGAGGAGGTAGTGTTCTTATTGGCTCAACCTGATTTGGTTCCAATTGGTCCTTAGCTCGTTGTACTTGTGAGACTTTCTCATCAAGCTTAATCTGCTTTCCAATGCCGCTATCTTGAATAAACTATTTTTCAAGAAAGATGGCATGTCGACTCACAATCACATTGTGGTCTTCTGGAATGTAGAAATAGTATCCTAATGACTCTTTAGGATATCCTATGAATCGAGCTCTAAAGGACCTAAACTCTAACTTGTCCGCTTGTTGTCTTTTGACATGAGCCGGACAACCCCAAATTCTGAGATGACTCAGACTTGGTTTCTTACCGTGCCATATCTCATACGGTGTGGTAGGAACGGTTTTAGAGGGAACCCTATTCAGTAGATAAATTGAAGTTAACAATGAGTGTCCCCAAAGAAAATCAGGGAGGTCTGTGAAGCTCATCATGGATCGAACCATATCCAATAGAGTCCGATTTCTCCATTCTGAAACCCCGTTGAGTTGAGGTGTTCCTGGTGGAGTCCATTGAGAGACTATGCCATTTTCCTTGAGATAGTCTAGGAATTCCCGGCTAAGGTATTCACCTCCTCGATCTGATCGAAGAACCTTAATGGGTTTTTTCAGTTTGTTTTTCTACTTCATGTCTGAATTCTTTGAACTTTTCAAAAGCTTCAGACTTGTGTCTCATAAGATACACATACCCATACCTAGACAGATCATCGGTAAAGGTAATGAAGTAGACAAAATTGCCTCTAGCCGGCACATCAAATGGGCCGCACACATCAGTATGTACTAGGGCAAGGAGATCTGTGGCCCTCTCCCCATGTCCAACAAAAGGGAGTTTAGTCATTTTGCCTTGAAGACAAGATTCACAAGTTGGATATGACTCGAAAGTCAATGGACTCAATAGCCCATTTTTCTCCAATTTGTTGATCCTATCTTCTGCTATATGACCTAATCTCAGGTGCCATAGATATCTGTCGTTTGGACTATCCCTAGGTCGTTTGGCATTCACGTTTTGCTCGATAGTTAGAACAGGTACATCAATATGTAGCTGATAAAGACCATTAATAAGGAAACCATTTGCAATTTTATTTCTTTCATAAAGAATGTTACAATGGTCCTTAAAGAAGGTGTAATCACATAAGCCTTCTTGTGCTAAGCATGAAACAGAAATCAAATTCCTGCTAGCTGCAGGCACATAATAACAGTCTTTCAAAACTAAGTCTAAACCAGATGGTAATCGAAGAGGGTATGTTCCCACGGCTACTGCAGCAACTCTTGCTCCATTACCGATGCGTAGGATCATGTCTCCATCCCTCAGCCTCCTGCTATCCTCAAGACCCTGCATAGAAGTGCACAGATGAGCACTAGAACCAGAGTCAAGCACCCAACTGGATGCAGAAGAAACCGTAAGGTTAGACTCAATAACGAGCATACCTCCAGAAGGACCTTCCTTCTTGTTCTTCAGGGTGGCCAGGTAAGTAGGGCAGTTCCGCTTCCAATGGCCGTCGCTGTTGCAATGGAAACACTTTCCTTTGACATCGGCCTTTTTCTTCGGCTCTGCCTTCTTCTTCTTTGATCCTTCCACCTTTTGCTTTTTCACAGACTTCTTTTTCTTTCCATAAGACTTTCTTTTGGAAGAAGTCCGTTCCATAGCAAGAACTGAGCCTTTAGAACCTTTCATAGAAAGCTCAGCGGTAACCAGCATATTCATTAATTCGGCCAAGGAATTTTGAAGTTTATGCATGTGGTAATTCATGATGAATTGCCCATATGCATCAGTCAAGGATTGCAGAATAATATCGTTCTGCAGGTCCAAGTCCTAACTTCACACCGAGCTTCTCAAGCTCTTCCATGTCCTTGATCATTGTCAGACAGTGATCTTGGACTGACTGCCCATCACGCATCTTAGCCTTAAAAAGTCATTTCGTGACTTGATATTTGGCTGCGCGACTCTGTTCACCAAACATCTCCTGCAGGTGAGCCAACATTTGGCGAGCAGTCCCGATATCTTCATGTTGGCGCTGGAGCTCATCAGACATCGAGCCCAACATGTAATATCTGGCCTTATTATCTTCGTCAATCCATTTTTCCAGAGACGCTCTCTGTTCAACAGATGGACGGGCTGGTAAGGTGGGAGGGTCCTGGTCCAAAACATGGGTTAACTTCTCGGAACCCAAAATAATTTTGTAGTTCCTGAGCCAATCTTTATAATTGGGTCCAGTCAGTCTATGTGTGTCCAGGATACGTGCCAATGGGTTTGGACGCAGACATTTTCCTGTAGAGAGTCAAAGATTCTAGTTAGATACTGTAATTTTGACTTGACCAATTTATTTAGGGATTTTATTTTTAAACAAATTAGCTCCCACTATTTTCTCGGATCCCTACACTCCCTCTGTAGAGATGCGCAAAAATCTCCATGATTAATGATTTCTAGTGGGTGGTGCGGTCTCACCAACTGACTCATCACCTCACCTAACAGTTATTGGTGATGGGTTAGCCAATGAGTGAACAACTCTTGTTCAATGATTCTCTAATCATGGTGCACCCAAACTTGGTCTCTAATTCATGAATCTCACCGTATCCGGAATATTGATCCACTCCTTAGTTAAGTCAGACCCACCATTTGCATAGACTGGGTTCCTAATTGAGTCTCTCACCGTATCCGAAATATTGAGCCCAACTCATCCTCCAGCCCATAGCATCCAATGCCTAATAGACATGGTTGCATCTTCCCGGTGCAACTGAGCCACTGTATCCAGCCGAGAACAATCAACCCCGGGAAGGGCCCGCACATCTACAATGGTGGAAGACCTCAGACTTAATCTTTTCTTAGGGAGAATTGATTCAGGTCTCATTAAACTAGACTTGGTCATAGTCATAACAATTATGACTAACCTAGTGGCATGGGTTAGCTCGGATTATTGACCACCTCAGATCAGAACTGTGTCAACAGATATGGCCAGGTAAGTGAGACCGGTGGAAGGAATATGCCATTAACTCGTACAAGAATGCATTCAGGTCGAGTAGCTTCCAATTAAAAACCAGTCGGTCGTATGTGCCAAACTTACCTTAGACACCAAATTGTTGAGTCAGAACCAATTGGGTTAGCCTACAATCCAGACTCTAACCTCTGAGCCTAATTAGGTCTTGCTTGATCGTGACTCGATCTTGACCCAGACTTAATCCTATTAGGCTGGTCAATTTAAGCATTGTTGATCCCATCTAACCAACTCTTGATTCGGTTTGATCAACCGCTTAGACCTAATTGAGCTACCCAAGCCCGAACCCAGTATTATGAATATGTCTTAGATCTGAAATTCTCAATTTTAGACCTAATTAATATTTCCATAAACTTAATTCTTAATTAAGTAGGGTTCATAAACAAAATATGCACAATAAATCCTAGGGTTTCAGGATCTAGGGTTTTGCAGAAAGTAAGTTTTGGGTTTCTGATTAAGGACGAACACGCAGCACCCCTACACATCATAAGAACACCCCATCGAATGGGAAAGAGAGGGCCTTTAAACCCTTCTTCATTCTTATGACCGGACGGCCAAGAGGAACGCCTTAATCAGGAACATTCAATACTACAAAACAAGTTTTAGATCTATATCATATATCTCATATACAAATTAGATCTAATCATGGCATATTTTGCATACATCTCATGTATCAAATCATGCATATTTTTCAGATCTAAATTATCTCATAATAATCTAAAAAATTAGATTTAAATTGATCTAATCAAAATAAATTCTAATCTAGATAATTATGTAGAACTATTCTACAACTAGTCTAGACATGCATCAATCATATCTCATATGATATTTAAAATTAAATAATTTTTATTTGCTATTTTTTAGATGTTATTATAACACTTATAATATCAAAAAATAGTAAATAAAAAGATCTAAAATATGATTTAATCAGATTAAATCAAAAACATGCAAGACTATTCTATAGAACTATTCTATTCTAGAACTAGTCATGCATATCTTCTAATCTTAGATCCAAATTCATTTAATTTTAATTTTTTCTGATTTCAGATCTGATCACATCTCATGTGACATCTAAAATCAATTATTTTTTAATTAAAATAAATTTAAAATTCAGATCTAAACAATTTTAGAACCATGGCTCTGATACCAGTTGAAGGGAAATCCTGATTTTCCCGGTCCAGGTTCGTTCAGATCTGATCAGATCAAGAGATATATTTCAAAAATTTTTCTCTTGATCCAATCAGATCTTGATATGTTTTAGATCTGATTCTTATTATTTTAATTAATAAAATAAAATTAAAAGATAAATTAAATCAAATTTAATTTACCTGATCTGGGTAATCCTATTACCCTGTTGATGATCCTGTTTGCAGCGGAAGGTTCTGGATCTTAGCCATGCAAGCGCCTGGCCTCTACCGGTATCCACTCAGGTTGGATCTGGAGATCCTCTTCTTCTCTATCACACCTCCAAAAATTAGATCTGGATCTGATCTGGAGGATCTTCAAAACTCTTTTGAAGATGAGCAGTCGTCCTTTGCAGCAGCGCAGCCTTCTTACTTTTGATCGCCTTTCTTTGATCTGAATCGCACCAACCAAGGTCCAAAACTCCTTTTGGACGTGGAGAGCAAGGGGAGAGAAGGTGGTTTGGCATGGAGAAGGAGGGGAGAGGCAGCCTTGGGGCATGGGGAAACTTTGATCTCAATTCAATTCATTTAATCTGAGTTGGGCGCAGGGTCTTATTTATAGACTAAGCTGTGATCCAACTCCTCTTCTTCCCAACCAATCACAACCCTTTGTGAAATCAGATCTAAATCTGATTGGTGGGAATAGAGTCCCCTGGATTCCTCCTTAGAGGGTGCCTAAGACCAGTCAAAGTTGGTTCTTAGAAGAACTCTAATTGGAATCCAAAAAGGAGATGGAGTCCTTGTCCAACAAGGACTCCTAGGCGCCTCCAACTTGGGCACACGCCTAGGGTGGCGTGCGCCCTTCTCCTTGCCAGGTTCTGGCAGGGGGACAGGCCCCCACCAGCTCTCCAATAGGTGCATGACATGTGGTCAAAAGTCAAAGTGTCAATGGTCAACGTTTGACCAGTCAAAGGTAGACTTTTGACCAAAGTCAAAGAACAAGAAATGGCAGGTGACCAAAAATGGCAGGTAATGTCTTATAAAATAAGACAACCTTTTCTGACTTGGACAACCTCCAGTCAGACCATATGAAGGCCTCTGATTGAGCACAAACTCCTTTGGCTCAGACAGGACAACTTATTTATGATAGCAAAAGAAGAACGTTAGGTTCAATCGAGTGCTAGCACGATTTCCTTGAACCTAATTGAATCTCATTCAGATCAATTGAACTAGATCAGTTCAATTGATGATCACCAGATTCAAACCCTTGTTTGTGTGACCCAGTTAGGTTCAGTTCTGTATGGTAATGGGATATGTCATGATCTCTATCATCGACATCATCGAAACTCCTTTCGATGGATCAGAACTCTTCTGATTCGAACAGCTAGAATGATCGATCATCTAAATCATTCTAATTGCTCCCAAAATCCACCAGTGACACCTAGCAGTATATGGTGGCAACCCATCAGAGCTGAATGCGAACCTCTTGGTGCAGCTACCTGTGTGATTAAGTTCTTCTATCTTGAGCCCCGATCAGATTAGGGTTAAGGTGAACTCGTCAAACCCTAGTCTCTGTCATATGATGTAATCATTCGATTCGAGTCCAATGTGAAAATCTAAATAGAAACTCTTTCTATTATTTCACTCTACCATGGCCATGGATTTCTGGACTTGATTCTCATGATCATCATAGGGCTGCTCCTCTACCACCGAGGTAGATAGATTCCATCTTGATGCAATCCAGTTCCTACAATGAACATGTCATAGCCAACATACACCTCAGGGTTCCATATGGCTAGGAGACCGAGTAATGGTGTAGTCAAACTATAACACCCTCAAGGTGAACTGCCGATGCATCTCAGGTCAAAGAACCAGACACACTACTGCAGCATCGAGTCAGTCATTGACGAGAAGGTAGACTCCCTAATGACTACTCGAGGTGGTCACGCTCAGTGCCCTCGTTCTCTAACGAGTACCTGTACTCTCGCTCCGGTGTCTCCACACCGTAGACTTAAGACTCATCTACTGAAGAGAAGCGATTGTACACCAACCTTCTGGATCAATCACCATCTTTGTAATGATCCTATGGTCGGGAGCAATTTATGAGTTAATAATGATTATTCATGTCTTAAATTTTCAACTCTTGAAAATATGAATTATCATTGCCATTAACTCAAAGGATGTATCACAGACACTAAATGCACATATGTGATAGAAAATAACCCATTTGTTGCTTTTAGTCAAAATTATAATTTTGCCCCTAGAAGTGTATTATAAGTGTCAGCCAATTCTGGCTTCTAGGGCACATATATCTAACAGAAAGAAGTGTGGGGTGTGCTTCCTTCCTCCAAGCTTAGAGTCACACCCCCTATAGGGGAAACCTTGGCATGCGAAGAAACTAGAGAGAGGAAGAGATGTAGGAGAAAATGGCTCTATATATCTTCTCTTTCTCTTCACTTCTAGGGTTTATAATATATATGTATATATATACCTGTATATGGATCGAAACCCTAACCCGTAAAAAACTTTCTAGGCTAACCCAGTTCGAATGCACTCATCCAAACCTATGTACACCCATGGTCTGATCATACACTCAATCTCATGGACTCAAACCTAGTCCAAACTCTGAGTAGAACATATGAGATCCAAATCAGGGCCTCATGATTATGGAGGACTGAACCTCCATCCTAAAACCAAAATTGATCCTAGCCCTAGCACCATACCTATCCTAGTCTCCTAGAGCCAATAATCTGACTCCTCCAATGGCATTCCAAGGCTTGAGAGCACTACTAATCCTAGCAAGATAAATAAAGTCACTATAGCAATTCTCCATAATGAGGTTCTTAGGAGGAAGAATATAACTTCAAGCTCAGATGGCGGTAGCTTAGCTTTCATAGTTTCTAGAGGAGTAGGAGGCTATAGATGGAGCGATAGAGGATCATGAGAAGGATGATCTAGGTCCAAGATGGGAGCCCAAAGCAAGATCAGGTGCTATCGATATGATGAGTTCGGACATCAAGTCAAGGATTATCCATAACTTAAAGATTGGATGAGGGCTACTGTGGTGATGGCCAGTAGTGATATAAAAGATAGTGATGATGTCCTTTTGATTACTGATGAGGTATCTACTTCTTTCTCATAGTAGATTATAGATTTTATCTATTCCTATCATGTATGTTGCGGAGAGAAGATGTTTGACTCCTTGAAGATCAATGAGGGTTCTATGTTCCTACCAGATAGATCGAGTTATGAGATCAAGGGCAGCGGGATGATCAGCATGAAGCTCCATGATAGAATAGTGAAGAAGTTGGATGAGGTTTGATACATATCCAGCTTTAAGAAAAATCTTATCTCACTAAGCAGACTGAATTCAAATGGCTATAGGTGGGTAGCTGGTGATAGAATCCTGAAGGTCATGTGTGGTAGTAGGGTAGTGTTAAGAGAAAGAAAGTATGGAGAACATTACCTTATGGCAAGGAGTCTAATACGAGGTGGAGCTCCAGGTGGAGATGGATCAAGCATGAGATGGGAGACTCCAGAGGATAATATGCGACATCGCAAGGTGAAGTTCCTATTACCGCAGGAGACTATCTTAAGTAGATCTCAAGTCAGAAGGATCACAATCATTATTGAAGGTGGGATCGAGTAGCCTGGCTCGACTCCCATGTTTGCCCATCAATGAGATCAGTAGGTGATTGCCCCAAGTCATGGTGACAAGAGAATCCAAAAGCTCTCAAAATCAAGTGGAGGCTAAATATCGAGTCGAGATGGAGATTATTAGGATTTGATGTCTCAAATTTGACTCATAGTAAAGGAGAATCAATATAAGTACAGTAGTCAGGCTGGCTCGGATTCATGTTCGAGTCAGCTCAAGGTGAGATCAAGTCGGCTCAGACCATAGTCGAGTCAACCCTTTCAGATAGATAGAAAGCAAGTGTTCAGGTGAGACACAGTCGAGCCAGCTCGACCTATGACAAAGTTGGCTTGATAGAAGTGAACTGAACTAAATGGATTTTCTATTTGAACTCAGATTGTGATTAATCCAAGGATTCTAGAAGAGTTGCACGTGGACCATAGGATCCAAGGGCCATAGAGGGCTATGGTCATGATCTGAAGGTTCAAAAATATTTTAAGATTCCATCAAAATTATGTTCAAGTCATATTTGGAGACAGAGCCTTGTTAGAATTTTTGTGAACTGCTATGAAGAGGATTCTCATCCTATTTAAAATCCTGAGATGCTATGGAGTAAGGTGTGGCATGGTGTGGCACGAGTAGCCTAAGTGGTATCTATAAAGGCTCAGGTAGCTATCAAAAGAAGTTCGATAGGGCACCGAGTACGTGCAGCCCATGGGAGAGTAGCAACAAGTGCATAGCATCTAACGTGGAGGTCGTAAGAGCAGAGCATCTTGTAGCTATTGAGGATCTTATTGGAGATTTTGAGAGAGCTTTTGTGAGAATAGCTTCTAGTTAAAAGAGAATTTGTATACAATGAGTTGATCGTGGATATTCTTCTCTTGTACTTATTTTTCCTTTTTATAATATAGCTTTGCATGCCTGGTGGAGGCGAGCTTTTAAGTTGATCCATCTACTTGATTTTTTGTTCTTATTTTATTTTCTTCTTTCTTTCTATAATAATAATCTGGTACTAGATCCTCAATAAGTGGTATCAAAGCAAGTTGATATCACAACAGTCAAAAAATTTCTAGTATCTTGTAAAAGATGTTACCAAAGTTCATCTTAGCTATAGTTTAATAATTTTTCCCTTCACTCAGTTTAAGGGTGGGGTGCATCACTTTTGCATGGTTTAGGGGTTTGGTGTTACATGCTACTATACCATTGGTAAGGGAGAAGATTGAAATAAGAGGGAAAAAAGAAAGAAAAGAAGGAATTAAGGGCGCTTGGTGCTTGGTTGAGAAGAAGAATAATGAAAGTATGGAAAAGGGAAAGAAAATGTTGGAAGAGGAGGTTTCAAGGATGGAAAACTGGGTGGGTGCATCACTGTGTATACTTAATTTGAACTCTCAATTGAAGCTAAGCTCCATTGTGATATCATTCTAGATCCAAATATATAACAACTTCAATACATTTCTTGCATTGTTGTTCCACCTTTCTTCCATTCAAAGAAGGTTCTATTTTTCAAAACTTGCCAAGTTGTTTTCACAATATTGTTGAAATTGAATCAAATATAGATTAGATATTAATATATTCATATCCATATTTATTTTGTTTGACAAATATAGATATAGATACAAATGTTTAGTTGGATGTAAAAATTCATATGCATAATTGTTCTAAATAAACGTGGATACAAATTAAATACCAAAAGTATAGATATACTAATATATTCATATCCATTTTTTGTTTTGTTTGATGAATACAGCTATAAAAATGAATATTTAGTTGGATGCAAAAATTCATATGATTGTTTGTTCTAAATGTATATGGATACAATTCGGATACTAGAAGTATATATATCAATAAGGATGAATTCAAATAATTAAACTTGATGACCATTGAATTAAAGATATTACTAAGTGGATGATAAGTCATGTTGATAGTATGTTAATGTGGTAATTTATTTCCTTTAAAAATTCATGACTATTATATTAAATTAAATAGGGTTACAAATGGAATAGGATATTTGGATAGGAATTCGATAGTTGTTTATCTATATCTATTATTATTTTTTCTTTGATAGATGTGGATAAGAGTATACATATAAGTTGGATGCTAAAATTTTTCTCCACATGCAGATTGATTTATATACAAAAATGGATTTAGATAGATATTATTTGTATCCACTTTCATCCCTATTCCACAAGTTATCTTAAATGAATAATTCTTTGATTATTTCAATAAAATTATTTATAGTATTCTATTATTGAACAAAAATGAATAAGCAGCTTCAATTTTTTCAAAAAAGTTCTTACATAGTAGAGCTACCACTATCTAGATCAAATGTAATTCTTTCCAATTAGAAGAAGGGTACCAACCAGTTAACTTAGGTTCCATTAGCAACTATACTTTGGACGAATTTCCATAAACAGAAAATAACAAAAGTTATGCTTAATGTTATTGCTAGCAAGCTTAGATACTTTTTCTTCAACATCCTAAAGAATTTATCATGGCTGAAGTTTCAATATGGCAGCATATCTTATAGCAACGATTTTCAATTTGTTCTTGAAACTAATACTACTTTGCAATCAATGTGGTTATATGGACATTAATATATGTTGTTTAATATCTTATAGTTTCAAAAATATAGCATTAACTAATATTTTATTAAAATTTTATGTCAAAGTTTACTCATAGAGAAAATATTATGCAAATATGAGAAATTTGTAATGCTATTATTCTGCCCTTCTAGGCCAATATACATTTAACCATACTAGCAAAAATTGAAGAAGCTTTGGGGCACACATAATGTTTCTTGTGTTTAGATGATGTTCACATGGAAACACATGACTGAACCAAATCTCTCGAGCATTGCACCAATTTTAACTCTCCTTATGCCATATGGCAAGAAAAATCTATTCTGGGATTTAACAAGTCACCACTAGCACTAATATTAAAAATGTTGGTCTTTTATTTGTTTTATTTATTACCTCAAATGATTATTTCAGGTCCATTAACAACTTAGGGCAAAAACAATGATGGTTGACGAATCATGATTTTGGTCATTTTAATTTTGTATATCGCCTAGTATAGTGAATGCTAATTTACTAGCCTAATCTTCATTTTGAGGCAGCCAATGCATAATACTCTATAAGGTGGTCCATGAGCTAGAACCATAGTAACTGTGGCACAAGCAGACATGATTATTATGTGATGCATGCATGTGAAGAGTAGTGGTGCCATTCAGGCCTAAAACATATCACTATAATAATCAGGACCATTGCCAATGCTATCAACTATTATTCCCAATGCTTATAAGCATTCCAAAATTCACTCTTGACACTTCCAAAAGCACCGAAAATATGTTGGTAAGTGAAGCATGAAGAATCATTTTTCCAATGCTTGAAGAAAGTATCGGCAACTCCCAATACTTTGGAAAGCATTGGCAACCCCAATGCTTTAGAAAGTGTCGGCAAATCCCGACACTTTAGCATGTTGCTAATCACAAGGAAGCTGCCAATGCTTTTCAAAAGCATCATATGTTTTAATAACTTGCTAATGTTTTAAAGCATCAGAAAGCAAGCATCGGTAAAGATTTTTAATACCGATGCTTTAGTGCATCGCTAAATTAGTTAATTCCCAATGCTTTAAAATGTCAGCATGTTATGTTTAGAAAAAAATTTGAAAAAAGTTTACTATTCTATACAAAATACATAAACCTATCCAAAATCTCTAAGAAAGTTCAAACATCAATGTGAAGTCATAATAAACACTCCATATAATATGTATATTTATTAAATTAAAAAACATGATTACATTATCCATCATGTTTATTATTTACAATCCATAACTAAAAAAAGAAATCTAAAAAAATGTACATTTATAAAAATTAAAAAAATAATAAGAGATATCGGACTATCAGTGATCCATAGGAACATGATCATCATCGGCTCAGCAATTGTTGAAACTATTTGGAGCCTACAACAAAGATATAAAAGCTTTAGTAGTTGAGAATATGAAAATCATAATATAAATTAAATAATTAAGTATTTACAAAAATATAAATATAGCAAGATAACATTATAATATGGATGTTAACTACTAAATCTGAGTCCTTATGGAGGATAGCAATATATCATAATTCTGCCTTATTGCTTTCATCTGCATCTCTATCCATGCCTTTAGGTGTGCCTCCATTCGTGTGAAAATCTACATTGCTAGAAGTCTCTATAGCACCCTAAGTGTATCAACTCACTTCGAATAACTGAGTAGGGCCATAATCTCTCAATGACTATAATAGTCTGATCCTAGCAACTCTATCATCACCTAGGCCTCGACATGACTGGCCTTTGCAGATACTAAGGACTCGCCGATATGCTTTGTTAGTGTAGAAAATAGATGGACGTCAGAGTTTGCTTGAGTAAGAGAAGATGAGGTCATCGACGAGGCCTACAAGATGAAGTCCTGGCTAGAGTTGACTTTTGTAGAACCCTCCGATGGTCAAGTTAGTTCTCTTGTCAATAAGAATGAAGTACTTAGAAGAAATTAGACTAGAAAGAAGATCTTAGAGAAAAATAATGTATATGAAATATCCCTTATATAGACGAAGTCTATAACAGAATGATGGTTACAGCCATAATAGAATGTCAGGAGGCCATTTGGACCATGTAGAGTTTGTTATGAAGAGTGGGTCATCATTTAT
This sequence comes from Cocos nucifera, assembly GCA_006176705.1. Classification (NCBI taxonomy): domain Eukaryota; kingdom Viridiplantae; phylum Streptophyta; class Magnoliopsida; order Arecales; family Arecaceae; genus Cocos; species Cocos nucifera. Next base: position 190,283 of record QRFJ01001850.1, on the reverse strand, counting down.
CATGACTTGCTGACGGTTGAATTTCACTTGTTGGAGGTCAGACTGATTGAGCTTTGAAGGTCGGCCTTTGCATTGATGACGGCGAGTGTGCAATCAAGTTCTAATCTTGGATCTTACTGGTGCTACCTTTGATAGCTTTTGTGAGGATTTGTGGTGCTCCCAAGTCTTGGGAGGCCACAGGAGGAGTCATGATGTTGGCTCCAAGGATTTCAGGGGCTTGGTTGGTGCTTCGAAGATCTAAAATTTTAGATGAAGCAAGAAACCAAAGCTAAAAAATCAAGATTGTAGAAAGAAGATTTTCTACAGATTAGTCGACTCAGTCCAAAACTAGATCAGCTAAGTCTCGATGCATAGAAAAAATAGAGAGCTGAGCATTCAGGACTGCAGGCATGGCATAGGATTGGGCTGGCTCAGTTTTAGACTAAGCTAACCTAGTGGAACTTAGTCGGCTCAATGCTGAGACTGAGCTGGCTCAGTGCACAAGCAGAGTTATGCGAGGGTCTATTTTGGGCTAGAGTCTGGGTTGATCCTAGGAATCTTAAGGCTGGTTTGAGAGGTCTTAAGGAGGCTAATTCATGTATGCATCGGGTCTAGATTTAGAGAATGAAAGCATGGGAGACATGGGTGTACATGGGCTCGGTGAGTGCTTTCATGTATTGGATTAGCCGAGAAGTTTTTTGATCGGGCCTAATGGCTATGTATAAATACATAGGTTGTATTAAGATTTCATTATGCTGTGGAATAGGGACCTTTTCTCCCTTAACTCTCTTCTTTTTTTCTCTCTAGAGTTGCCGCCCTAGAAGCTTAAAGAAGCCCTAGAGAAGGGGGCATCTCCCTCAAGCACAAGGAGGGAGGTGCCCCATCATAGATCTAGGTAGAGGATCAGTGGTTTGCTACCTATAGAGAACGTCATAGGTTCCTTCAGATCCGTGCTAAAGATTAGGGGCTTTCATAACATGGTATTGGAGCTTGTGATGCCTAGGATGATTGGCATTCGAGCGATGTCATGGAACATCAATTGATATTAGGAAGAAGTGATGCAAGTTGGTGCACTTACATTTGTTATCAAAGTCAGGTTTCAAAGCCTGATGGTGCATGGAAGGGAAGAAGAAGTAGTACAAGATGAAATAAAAAATCTACACAAAGATTCCATGGTATGTCTCAAATCTACCTTGCTGTTGCTATGGTTTGGCCAATCAGGAAAAGTTGGTTGAAGGTGGAGGTTGAGAAAATTAATGGGAAGGAATTTTTTCGGGGTGCAAGGATTTGGTGTATGATTTGCTGATTGATTTTGATGGAAAGGTCGGGGGTGTATGATGGTTATGTGACAGATAGGGAGCGTTGGAGTGTTGCAGTAGCACTTCCCTAGAGATGCAGGGCTAAGAGAGGCTCGACAATGTAGTAGCCGAGAGAGGTATCTCAGCAGAAAGCATTAGGGTTCTTTAGGAAGATGGACAGTGTAGGATTGTTGAAGGGAGGTTTTTTCAAGGGATAATAGTCGAAGGAAGGCTAAAGAACCGACTACACATCCTTCGGTGTTAGGAAGATGAGGAAGTAGTTGGGGGTGCATTCAGTAGTTCAACCAGAGCATGAATTTATGAAGCCTTAAGAGTGATGGAGATGGATGATCCATGAAGGTCCAATAGGTTAGGACTGGGTGGCTGTAAAGCGGTGCAGAGATGAGTCAGGGAGCGATGGAGTGCTACAGGAGTGCTACCTTGGAGGCACAGTGATTGAGAGAGTCTCGGTGGTGCAGCAATCGAGGAGTGTATCTCAACAGAGAGTATTAGTGGTATCTCAGGAAGATCGAGTGCAGGTCTTAAGGAGAGCCAGGAGGTCTTAGGGAGCATCAGGAGGTCTCTAGCAGTCGGGAGTATCATGGATCAAGTATTTTTGCAGGAGCATCAGGGAGAGTCGCGGTTCCAATGGAGGATGATTCTCTGGGTAAAACTAAAGCGATGGCTGGTGTAGGGGCAAAAGAGAAGGATTAGGAAAAAATTTTCTAGGATTCAGTCACTAGATTCAGAAGAGTTGGATGAGCTCTTGGGTTTCGAAGGTGCCCGTGGGTTGCGGAGGTATTCAAGATGGCTTCGTAGTGGGCTGTAGGGTGCGGAAGATTCGAAGGGGTAGCGATGGTGTTCAAGGTGCAGTGATAGGCTCAACAGTACAACATTGAGTGGTTGGCCTTGAGGGACTTGATGATAGTGTCGACTTCTGCGGCATCAAATGAACTTCGGATATAGGTGGAGCTCCAAAATGGTGGCTTCACAATTAGAGAGAAATTTGACATGAGCTCAAAGTAGAGGGGTGTGGGAGAATCGATATCCTAGCACCAACATCGGTAATGCATAGTTCTAGATGGAGTGGCATGTGCAGGAGGATAGGCGTAGTTCTGAGGAGATCATGTTAGGGTTTGCAGTGAGTGCCAATACAGGAATATTGCAGGTTCTCCAGGAAAGTCCCGAAAAAGTTTTGCTGCTGCTAAGTAGAAGGGATCCTACAATTCTAGGGTGGTGCAGAGGTGTAAGCCAAGATTTTCAGTGGTGGAGGCGGCCATCCCAAAGGCCTCAAAGGTGCATAATAGTTGAAGAGGATTGGCGGAGGCAATGTTTGCATAGGTGCTATCGAGTACACAGGGATAGTGTGATCATGTAGGAGGGCATTGTTTAGGGATTTGCCAAGGCTTGGGGCACCAAGGTAGAGATTGTGAGGATTTGTGGTGCTCCCAAGCCTTGGAAGGCCATGAGAGTAGTCAAAGTGTTGGCTCTAGGGATTCTAGGGGCTTGGTTGGTGCTTCAGAGACCTACGATTCAAGATGAGGCAAGGAACCAAAGTTGGAGAATGAATACTATAAAAAGAAGATTTTCTACAAGTTAGTCAGCTCAGTCCAAAATTGGGTCGGCTAAGTTTCAGTGCACAGGCAAAATAGAGAGTTAAGCATTTGGAACTGTTGGCACAGCACAGGTCTGCGTTGATCCTAGGGATCTTAAGGTTTGGTTTGAGAGATCTTAAGGGGGCTAATTCATGTATGGGTTGAGTCTAGATCCAGAGGATGAGAGCATGAGAGACATGGGTGTACATGGGCTTGGTGAGTGCTTTCATATATTGGGTTAGCTGGGGAGTTTTTTGGTCGGGTCTAATGGCTATATATAAATACATAGGTTGTATTAGGGTTTTAATTATGCTGTGGAATACAGACCTTTTCCCCCTCAACTCTCTTTTTCTCTTCTCTCTAGAGTTGCTGCCCTAGGATTCTTGAAGAAGACATAGAGAAGGGGGGCTTCTCCCTCAAGCCTAAGGATGGAGGTGCCCCATCATAGATCTTGATGGAGAATCGGTGGTTTGTTGTTGATAGAGAACATTATAGGTTCCTTCAGATCCTTATTAAAGATCAGGAGGTTTCGCAACATGGTATCGAGGCTTGTGATTTCAAGGATGATTGGCATTCGAGTGATATCATGGAATATCAATTGGTATCAGGGAGAAGTGATGCTAGTTGGTGCACTTATAGCTTTTAGAAACTCAACCACCATCAAGATTGGCCGAGAGCTGGTGTAGGCATTCAAACTAGAGGTTAGAGAGGAATGGCAGGTTCTTCAATGAGGATTGCATTTAGGCTTTCTTAAAAAAGTTTGGTCAGAATAGTGAAGATCCAAGGTTGACTTGAAGCTAGGATGGGCGACTATTGAGATTCGTTGCTTCTCAAGTGACACTGCTTATTTTAGATCAAAGATTGGGCTTACATTGATGGCAAAGTCCTCTTTTTAATTCGAATTCATCCATCCGAAGTCTTTAGTATCGATCTACCAGGATCTTTAAACCCTAAGGTGGAGTAAAGGAATTCCACTGGAGAGCGAGTTCAACTGGAGAGGAGTTCAGCTGGCTGGGGTCCCTGATATGAAATTAGTAAGATGTCATCTATAGTGAAGAAATTCGATCGTCTTCAAGGTCGACCACCAAACAAGGTCGGGCTATGCTTGTGCTAGATACTTGATGGAGTGTCTGCGGTCTATCTTAAGCCAAGAATCAGGATAATCGAATGACAACTTTTTTCACTATTCACGTTTGTCTAGCCGAAGTTCAACATGCCTCCAATAGGTTCTATAGTTGTTAGGAGAAAAGAGAGGGTCGCTGCAGGGAAGATCAACCAATGTGCAAGGGTCGAAGGCCGACCTTCTAGGACTAGACTATGATGGAGAAGCAGCTTAGCTAAAATTTAGACCCAACCATTACAACTCTAGAGAGCACTGTGCCAAGGTCGAACATCCGATTGGACTTCAGCGGAAGCTATTTTATCCCTAACACTTGTCCCCCTACTTCTGAGTCTAAAGTTCAGATGAAGAGAGTATCAAAAATATATGACTGCCAAAGTCCTTTCTGACTTCCCCTCTTTGGGAGATAGAAAGTTTTGGTATTTTCGAATTGGCACCAAAGCTTCTTTTTAATTACTAAATGACCTAAAATGACCTTTGTGTTTGAAGTCCCCCCTAGTGTGGAACTCCATGTATGGCACTGTAAAGGCTCTATCAGTCTACCAGCTACAATCACGACAAGAGGGACATGCAGTGGATGGGAAGGGAAAAGCCTTATTTTTTGGATCAGATTTATTCATATCTGATTGGATCAAGAAGGATATTTCAAAAATTTTTTCTCTGAGATTCTAATCAGATCTGAGACTCCTCAGATATGATTTTATTGGTCTAATAATAAAAATAAAAATAAAAATTAAATCTAATTTAATTATACCTTTATTTTGGGTAATCCAATTATCCTATGATAATCTCGATGTTTGCTTGAGGTTCTAGATGTAGCCATGTAAGTGCCTGACCTCTACCGGTATCCACTCAAATAGCATCTGAAGATCTTTTTCTTCTCAATCAATCCTTCAAAAATTAGATCTAGATCTAATCTTGAAGGTGTTCAAAACTGCTTTTGAAGAACAGTCGTTGTCTCTTATAGCGGTGCTGCCTTCTTTTTTTCTTAGTGCCTTTCACTTGCTGGGATCGCACCTTGTTCATGCCCTAAAAGCCCTTGGGCATGCAGAGGAGAGAGAGGACTAGAGGGTGGCATGGAGAAGGAGGGAGAGAGGCTATGTGGCATGGGCTAAAGATAGAAGAATTAAATTCTAGGCACAGATAGGGTTTATATAGACCCTACTGCGCCATGCAGTGCCACATCATCCTGGCCAATCATGGCTCTTTGTGCAATCTAATCTAAATCTGATTGGTGGGATGACATCATCTAATCTATTCAGATGAGAGACCCTCAAAAATCTTGTAAGGTGGCGCCAAGACTAGGTCAAACAAGACTTCTTGGTGCCACACAGTTTAATCTCCTGAAGCAATCTGGAGTCCCATTTGTATGGGACTCCATCTTTTATCCTCATGGGGTGCATGCCTCCCTAGGCATGTGCCCTCTTTCTATCTACTTTTTAGTAAGGGGACAAGTCCCCAGATACTCTCCTATAGATGCATGACACATGAGCACCCTCTTTCTATCTACTTTTTAGTAAGGGGACAAGTCCCCAGATACTCTCCTATAGATGCATGACACATGAGCCGATGACTAAGTGTCCAGGATCAACATTTGACCAATGTCCGAAAATAGGAATTAGCAGGTGACTGAAAATGGCAAGTGTTATTTTAAATTTATCTCATTAATTAGGATAACCCTTTTTTGACCTGGACAAGCTCCAATCAGACCAAGTAAAGATTTCTAAGTGAGCTCAAATACATTTGGCTCAGTCGAGATAAGCTTTAATGATTGTTAAAGAAGAACATTAGGCTCAATCGTATGCTAGCATGATTTTCTTGAACCTAATTGAATCTTATTCAAATTAATTAAACTGGATTAGTCCAATTGATGATATCTAGATCCAAATCCTTATTTGTGTGATCTAGTTAGGTTCAGTTCCATATGGTAATGAGATATGTTGCGATCTCTATCGTTGACATCATCGAAATACCTTTCGACAGATAAGAACTTTTCTGATTCAGACAACTAGTATAATCGACCATCCAAATCATTCTAATTGCTCCAAAAGTCCACCAGTGATACCTAGCAACATATGGTGGCAATCCATCAAAATTGAAAAAGAACCCCTTAATGTAATTATCGTGTGATTAAGTTTCTCTATCTTAAGCCCTGATCGGATTAGGGTTAAGGTGATCTCGTCAAACCCTAATTTCCGTCTTATGAATTAATCATTCAATTCAAGTCCAACGTAAAAATCCTAATAGAAACTCTTTCTATTATTTCACTCTGCCATAGCCATAGGCTCATGGACTTGATTCTCATGATCATCATAGGGCTGCTCCTCATCTACCGAGGTAGATAGATCTTCTATTGGTGCAATCCAATTTCTATAATGAACATGCTATAGCCAACATACACCTCAGGATTCCAAACGACTAGGAGATCGAGTTATCGTGTAGTCAAACTATAACACCCTCAAGGTGAACTGTCGATGCATCACAGGTCAAAGAACTAGACACACCACTATAGCTTCGAGATAGTAATCGACGAGAAGGTAGATTTCCTTATGACTGCTCGAGGTGGTCATGCTCAGTGCCCTCGTTCTCTAACGAGTATCTATACTCTCACTCCAGTGTCTCTACACCATACATTCAAGACTTATCTATCCAAAAGAAGCGATCGTACCCAACCTTTCGAATCAATCATCATCCTCATGATGATCCTACGGTCGGGAGCATTTTATGAGTTAATAATGAAAATTCATGTCTTAAATTTTCAACTCTTGAAAATATGAACTATCATTACCATTAACTCAGGAGATGTATCACAGACACTTTCAAATACATATTATGATAGAAAATAATCTATTTTATTATTTATAGTTAAAATTATAATTTTATCCTTAGAAGTGTATTACAAGTATCAGCTAATTTAGCTTCTAGGATACACATATCTAACAAACTCTCACTTGACCTAAAGCCAATTGGCTACAAATCTAGGTCCCATCTTCTAAAGGTGGGCTCCAATCTTCTGCTGGCCCAATGGCTTTGTAAGTAGGTCTGCCATATTGTCTGCAGAGTCGACTCTCTTGATCTCGACATAATCTTTCTTGAGTTAATCATAGATGAGATGGTATCGCCACTCGATGTACTTGGATTTTTGGTGAGACATCGACTCCTTAGCAAGGGCTATGGTGGCATTATTATCGTAGTACAGAGGAATGGCATCCAATGGCATCACTCCGATATCTGCAGCAAACTTCTTATATCCGAATGCCTCCTTCATAGCTTCTGACATAGCGATGTACTCTACTTTCATGGTGGAATCTGCAATCACTATTTGCTTGGAACTCTTCCAACTAACAGCACCATTATTACACACAAACAGACTCCTAGATGTCGACTTTTGATCATCTATATCGAACATAAAATTCGAGTCTATATATCCCTGGACTTGGAGTTCTCCATTACTGAAAACCAACATCATATCTTTAGTTCTTCTCAAGTACTTAAGGATATATTTCATAGAACTCTAGTGTTCTTCACCTGGATTTGATTGATATTTGCTCGTGACACTCACAGCAAGGGCTATATCAAGTCTTGTACATAACATGGCATACATGAGGCTCCTTATTGCTGAAGCATAAGGGATCTTGCTCATGTGTTTAATCTCCTCAAGTGTGTTGGGACACATTTTCTTGTAGAGATGAATGCCATGTCTGAAGGGTACCAATCTCCTCTTGGAGTTTTCTATGCTAAATCTCTTTAGCACTTCCTCTATGTACATCTTCTGTGAAAGACCTAGCATCCTATTCGGTCTATCTCTATAGATCTTAATTCTAAAAATGAAGGATGCTTCTCCTAGTTCTTTCATAGAGAATTCTTTAGATAACCATATTTCAACTATGGTCAACATGGAAATATCATTTCCAATAAGGATGATATCATCTACGTACAATACGAGGAAGACAATAGCGCTCCCACTGACCTTTTTGAAAAAACATGATTCCTCCTCATTCTTGATGAAACCAAATAATTTGATCACATCATTAAAATGAGTATTCCAGCTCCAAGATGCTTGCTTAAGTCCATATATGTACCTTTACAGCTTGCATACATTATGATCAACATCACTGGATGTGAAACCTAGTGGTTGTTCCTTATAGATATATCTCTCAAGGTATCCATTTAAGAATATCATTTTTATATCCATTTGCCATATTTCATAATCAAAATAGCCTGTAATAGCAAGCAATGTGCGGATGGATTTTAGTATGGCTACTGGTGAAAAGGTATCCTGATAGTCAATTTCTTCACACTGACTATACCCTTTTGCCACTAATCTAGCTTTGAATATCTCCATATTTTCATCTGCACCAATCTTTCTCTTATAGATCCATTTACATCCAATAGGTACTATACCTTCAGGTGGATCTACTAAGGTCCAGACTTGGTTTGAGTGCATCGAGTCAATTTCTGACTTCGTTGCCTCTAACCATTTCTCAAAGTCGATATCCGATATCTCCTCATTATAGATTTTGAGATCATCACCATGAACCCCATTATCTATGAGGAACATTTTCTCTACTTCCTCTGAAATAGTACCTAAGTACCTCTCAGGAGGATGGGAAATTCTTTCCAATCTATGAGGTGGAGGAGGTAGTGATTGTATTGGCTCAACCTGATTTGGTGCCATAGGATCCTTAGCTCATTGCTCTTATGAGATTTTCTCCTCGAGCTTGATCTGCTTTCTAATGGTACCATCTTGAATAAACTATTTTTCAAGAAAGATGGCATGCCAACTCATAATCACATTGTGGTCTTCTGGAATGTAGAAATAATATCCTAATGACTCTTTAGGATATCCTATGAATCGAGTTCTGAAGGACCTATAGTCTAACTTGTCCGCTTATTATCTTTTGACATGAGCCGGACAACCTCAAATTTTGAGATGACTCAGACTTGATTTCTTACCATGCCATATCTCATATGGTGTGGTAGGAATGGTTTTAGAGAGAACCTTATTCAGCAAATATATAGTAGTTAATAGACTATGTCCCTAAAGAAAATCAGAAAAGTCTATGAAGCTCATCATGGATTGGACCATATCTAATAGGATCCAGTTCCTCCATTCTGAAATCACATTAAGTTGAGGTATTTCAGGTGAAATTCATTGAGAGACTATGCCATTTTGCTTGAGATAGTCCAAAATTTTTTGACTAAGTTATTCACCTCCTCGATCTGATCGAAGAACCTTAATGGGTTTTCTAATTTGCTTTTCAACTTCATATTTGAATTTCTTAAACTTTTCAAAGGCTTCAAACTTACGTCTCATAAGATACACATACCCATACCGAGATAAATCATCTATAAAGGTTATGAAGTAGTCAAAGTTGCCTCTAGTCGGCACATTAAATAGGCCGCATACATCAGTATGTACTAGGGCAAGTAGTTCTGTGGCCCTTTTCTCATATCTTAGAAAAGAGAGCTTAGTCATTTTGCCATGAAGACATAATTCACAAATTGGATATGACTCGAAAGTCAACAGACTCAATAGCTTGATTTTTTTTAATTTGTTAGCCCTATCTTCTACTATATGACATAGCCTTAGCTGCCATAGATACCTATCTCTGGGTCATTTTGATCTTATGGCATTCACATTTTGCTCGATATTAAAGATAGATACATTAATATGTAACTGGTAGAGATCGTTAATAAGAAAATTACTTGTAATTTTATTTCTTTCATAAAGAATATTATAATGGTCCTTAAGAAAACTAATTACATAGCCTTCTTGTGCTAAACATGAAATAAAAATTAAATTCCTGCTTGCAGCAGGCACATAATAACAATCCTTAAGTACTAAATCTAAACCAAATGATAGTCGAAGAGAGTAGGTTTCTATGGCCATAGTAGCAATCTTTGCTCCATTTTTGATGCCTAAGATCATCTCACCATTTTTGAGCCTTCTGCAATCCTCAAGATCCTGCATGGAAGTACACAAATGAGCACTAGAATCAGAGTCAAGCACCCAACTGGATGCAAAAGAAATCATAAGTTTAGATTCAATAACGAGCATACCTCTAGAAGGACCTATCTTCTTATTCTTCAGGGTGGCCAGATATGTAGGACAGTTTTGTTTTCAGTGGCCATCAATATTATAATGAAAATACTTTTCTTTATCAGCGACTTTCTTCTTCAGCTCTACCTTCTTTTTCTTTCCACCTTCCACCTTCTATCTTTTCACGGACTTCTTCTTTCCAAAAGACTTTCTCTTGGAAGAAGTCCATTACATAGCAAGTACTGAGCCTTTAGAACCTTTTATAAAAAGCTTAGTAGTAACTAGCATATTCATAAGCTCAACCAGAGTATTTAGAAGTTTATGCATATGGTGGTTCATGATGAATTGCCCATACGCATCAGTCAAGGATTGTAGAATTATATCATTCTGCAGATCCTGATCTTACTTCACTCCGAGCTTCTCAAGATCTTTCAAATCCTTGATCATCATCAGATAATGATCTTGGACTAATTGTCCATCATGCATTTTAGCCTTAAATAGTCATTTAGTGATCTAATATTTGGCTGCATGACTTTGTTCACCAAACAACTCTTGTAGGTGAGCCAACATTTGGTGGGCAGTCTTGATATCTTCATGTTGGCATTGAAGCTTATCAGACATTGAGTCTAACATGTGGTATCTAGCCTTATTATCTTCATCCGTCTATTTATCAAGAGACACTCTTTGTTCAATAGGCGGATGAGCTGATAAGGTGGGGGGATCCTAGTCCAATACATGAGTCAACTTCTTGGAACCTAAAATGATTTTGAAGTTTCGAAGCCAATCCTTGTAATTGGGTCCAGTCAGTCTATGGGTGTCTAAGATACGGGCTAGTGGGACAGACGCAGACATTTTTTTTCTGTAGAGAGTCAAAGTTTCTAGTTAGATTTTATAATTAAGACTTGACCAATTTGTTTAAAGGATTTGATTTTTAAACAAATTAGCTTGCACTATTTGTTTGGATCCCTACACTTCCTTTGTAGAGATGCAAAAATCTTCATGATTACTGATTTTTAGTGGATGGTGTAGTCCCACCAACTGACTCATCACCTCACCTAATAGTTATTAGTGATGGATTAGTCAATAAGTGAACAACTCTTATCCAATGATTCTCTAATCATGATGCACCCAAACTTGATCTCTAATTCATGAATCTCATCGTGTCTGGAATAATGATCTACTCCTTAGTTAAGTTAGACCCACCATTTGCATAGATTGGATTCCTAATTGGATCTCTCATCGTATCCAAAATATTGAGCCCAATCCATCCTCCAGCACGTAGCATCCAATGTCTAATAGACATGGTTGCATCTTTTTGATGCAATTGAACCACTATGACCAATCGAGAACAATCAATCCCGGGAAGGGCTCGCACATCTATAATGGTGGAAGACCTTAGACTTAATCTTTTCTTAGAATGATTTGATTTAGATCTCTTTAAACTTGACTTGACATAGCCATAACCATTATGACTAACCTAGTGGCACGGGTTAGCTCGGATTGTTAGCCACCTTAGATCAGGACTGGGCCAACAAATATGGTCAGATAAGTGAGACTGGTAGAAGAGATTTGCCATTAACTCGATAAGAATGCATTCGAGTCGAGTAGCTTCCAATTAAAAATCAGTCAGTCGTATCTTTCAAACTTACCTTAGATACCAAATTATTGAGCCAGAACCAATCGGATTAGCCTACAATCCAAATTCTAACCACTGAGCCTAATTAGATCCTAACTTGATCGATCACTCATGTGACTCAGCCATGACCCAAACTTAATCCTATTAGGCTGGTCAATTTAAGTACTCTTGATCCCACCAAACTAACTCTTGATTCGATTTGATCAACCGCTAGACCTAATTGAGTTACCCAAGCCTGAACCAATTTTATGAATATGTCTTAGATCTAAAAATTCTTAATTTTAGATCTAATATATTTCATAATCTTAATTCTTAATTATGTTTAGGATTCATAAACAAAACTTGTACATAAAATCTTAGGATTTTAAGATCTAGAGTTTTGCAGAAAATAAGTTTTTAATTTTTAATTAAGGACGAACATGCAGCATCCCTACATACCATAAGAACACCCCATCGAATGAAAGAAAAGGGCCTTTAAATCCTACTTCGTTCTTATGATCGGACAGCCAAGGAGAATGCCTTAATCAGAAACATGATAAATCTACAAAATTGGTTGGATCTACATCATATATCACATATATAAAAATTGATCTAACTAAAAAATATATTTTGCATACATCTCATGCATTATATCATGCATATTTTTGGATCTAAATTATCTCAAAAATATATAAAAAATAAGATTTAAATTTGATCATATCAAATTAAAATTTATTCTAAATAATTTTGTAGAACTATTCTACAACTAGTCTAAACATGCATCTATCATATCTCATGTGAACAAAGTAAATAAATTTATTTTCTATTTTTTAGATCTAATTATAATATTTATAATATTAAAAAATAGTAAATAAATAGATTTAAAAATTATAATTAATTAAATTAAAATTATGATCATGCTAAACTATATTTATAATAATTCTATTCCTAGTCTAGTCATGCATCTCATACATCTTAGATCTTGATTATATAATTTTTAATATTTTGATTTTAGATATAATTACATCTAATGTGACATCTCAAATTATCTAATTATTAGATTAAAAATAAATTAAAATTAGATCTAATAAATTATTGAACCTGGCTCTGATACCAGTTGAAGGAAAAAGCCTTATTTTTCAGGTCTAGTTCGTTCAGATCTGATTAGACCAAGAAGGATATTTAAAAAAAAAAAATTTAAGATTGTAATTAGATCTGAGGCTCCTCAGATATGATCTTATTGATCTAATAATAAGAATAAAAATAAAAATTAAATCTTATTTAATTATATCTTTATTTTGGATAATCTAATTATCCTATGATGATCCCGATGTTTACCTAAGGTTCTTGATGTAGCCACGCAAGTGCCTGGCCTCTACCAGTATCCACTTTGGAAAGATCTAAAAATATTCTCCTTCTCAATAAATCTTTCAAAAATTAGATCTAGATCTGATCTTAAAGATCTTTAAAACTACTTTTGAAGAACAGTTGTTGTCTCTTACAGTAGTGCTGCCTTCTTCCTTTCCTAGCGCCTTTCACTTGCTTGGATTGCACCTTGTTTGTGTCCTAAAAGCCCTTGGGCATGGAGAGGAGAGAGAAGACCAGAGGGTGGCATGGAGAAGGAGAGAGAGAGGCTATGTGGCATGGGCTAAAGGTAGAAGAATTAAATTCTAAGCATAGCCAGGGTTTATATAGACCCTACTGCACCATGCAGTGCTACATCATCCTGGCCAATCACAACCCATTATACAATCAAATCTAAATCTGATTGATGGTATGATATCATCTGATCCAATCAGATGAGAGATCCTCAAAAATCTTCATAAGGTGGCACTAAGACTAGGTCAAGCAAGACTTCTTGGCGCCACACAGTTTATTCCCCTGAAGCAACCTGGAGTCCCATTTGTATGGGACTCCATCTTTTATCCTCATGGGATGCACGCCTCCCTAGGTGTGCGCCCCCTTCCTATCTACTTTTTAATAGGGGGACAAGTCCCCAAGTACTCTCCTATGGGTGTATGAAATATGGGTCAATGTCTAAGTGTCTAGGATCAATATTTGACTAATGTCCGAAAATAGGAATTAGCATATGATCGAAAATAGTAGGTATTGTTTTAAATTTATCTTATAAATTAAGACAACCCTTTTCTAACCTAGAAAAGCTTCAGTTAGACCAAGTAAAGGTTTTTGAGTGAGCCCAAAAATATTTGGCTCAGTCGAGACAAGCTTTAATGATTGCTAAAGGAGATCATTAGGCTCAATCGTGTGCTAGCACGATTTCCTTGAACCTAATTGAATCTTATTCGAATCAATTGAACTGAGTTGGTCCAATTGATGATATCCAGATCCAAATTCTTATTTGTGTGATCTAGTTAGATTTAGTTCCATATGGTAATGGGATATGTCATGATCTCTATCATCGACATCATCGAAATACCTTTCGACGGATCAGAATTTTTCTGATTCAGACAACTAGTATGATCGATCATCCAAATCATTCTAATTGCTCCAAAAATCCATCAGTGACACCTAGCAATAGATGGTGGCAATCCATCAGAACCGAAAGCAAACCTCTCGGTATAGTTACCAGTGTGATTAAGTTTCTCTATCTTGAGCCCTGACCGGATTAGGGTTAAGGTGATCTCGTCAAACCCTAATTTCCATCATATGAATTAATCATTCGATTCAAGTCCAATATGAAAACCCTAATAGAAACTCTTTCTATTATTTCACTCTACCATGGCCATGGGCTTATGGACTTAATTCTCATGATCATCATAGGGCTACTCCTCATCTATCGAGGTAGACAGATATCCTATTGGTGCAATCCAATTTCTACAATGAACATGCTATACCCAACATATACCTTAGGGTTTCGAATGGATAGAAGATCAAGTCATGGTGTCGTCAAACTATAACACCCTCAAGATAAACTATCGATGCACCTCAGGTCAAAGAACTAGACACACCACTATAGCTTTGTGCCAGTCATCGACGAGAAGATAGACTTTCTTATGACTGCTTGAGGTGGTCACGCTCAGTGCCAACATTCTCTAACGAGTATCTATACTCTCGCTCCAGTGTCTGTACATCATAGATTCAAGACTCATCTATCCAAAAGAAGTGATCGTACACCAATCTTTCTAGATCAATCACCATCCTCATGATGATCCTACGGTTGGGAGCATTTTATAAGTTAATAATGAAAATTCATATCTTAAATTTTCAACTCTTAAAAATATGAACTATCATTACCATTAACTCATAGGATATATCACAAACACTTTCAAATACATACTATGTTAGAAAATAACCTATTTTATTTTTTATAGTTAAAATTATAATTTTGCCCTTAGAAGTGTATTACAAGTGTCAGCCAATCTGGCTTCTATGGCACACATATCTAACAGGATGAAGTCTAGGTGGAGACAATCTACAATCACAACCATCTAGAAGTCTGTCATACTATTTAAATGGTTCTCCTTCCTTCTTCTCCCATTCTGGCCCTTCTTCTTCCTCCTTTGCCTTCCATCTTCTTCAAGCCTGTGTGCTTGGTTCCATTCCTTCCATGATCCCTTCAATCTTTGATGCCCCCTTCATCTGTTCTCCATCCTCTCGACCACATTCTTGGAACCTCTAATTGGCCTAGGTTAGTTTCCTAAGAAATCGATTCTTCCTCAAAATCCTTTAGAAATTAGGTTTAAAACTCTCAAAATAACTCAAATTAGGATTCTAGATGATTCTGACCGTTAGATGTTGATCAAATGGTCCAAAAATTACTTAAAAACCCTTTAAAATATCCTAGATCAAGTAGGAATTCATGCCTGCCATTGTATCAAGTGTTAGATTGAATCTGGGCCGTCCGATCGTGCATAAAGAAGGCTTCTAATCTTATTTTAACATCAGGATGAATCTCAGTCATTGGATCTCGATTGAGAGCTGTGGATGCCATTCGTCAATGCATTCTTTTCGATCGTCCGATCAAGTCTCAGTGAAAGGCATCCATTGGATCAGACAAAATTCTCAAATTGTCGTTTGTAGACCATGCGCAAGCTTGGTGTTGCACGGACCGCCACATTTTTCAGCCAATCGAAGCATACTTGTTCATGTGAAATTTTTGAAATGCCGTCAAGTCGATCCATCATGCACCACAAAAAATGCTAACGTCAGTCTACCGTTAGCACTACATCAGTAGGTCGGTTTGCTGATGCGGTCGAGCCGGGCGGTCTGCTGAGCCAGTTTTCTGAACCGATTTGAACTGAACCAATTTTTTTTTTTTTTTTTGGAATTCAAAAATGAGCTCGTTTGAAGTCCATTTTGCCTGAAATTTGTTTCATCTGAATCAAAAAAATAAGATCTTCATATTGATAGTCTTCTTTCCATCATAAGATTAATAAAAGTATCAATTTTTAGAAAAATAGATTAATTTATTTTATAATTTAATACTTTTATTAATATATTTTTAACACTTATCACATCCCCCAACTTAGTCATTACTAGTCCCTTAGCAATGTTTTATTTTAATACCATGTTTCAATAAGATTATCTATCACAAAGATAAAATCTAGGACTAAATGTCAAAAGGTTTAGAAAATACCGCTAATTAAGCATTGAGCTTCAGAAGCAAATTTTTCAGTTAATATAATTAAAAACTTGCTTAGAGTACATCAAAGATCTATAGCAGTTGTGTTCGTGATGGCTAACTTTAGCATTTCAGTATTAAATTAAAAGAACAAAAGTATCCTCTCTTATCACCTATTTTGATCAATTTTCTATGCATTCTCAATTTTATACTCATGAATTAAGGTAGCTTTCACACTGCCCTTTTTTTTTTTTTTTTTTGCTGTGCTGAGCATCCTGGCCTTTCCTTCATCATTTTACGTGAATTTTCATATTTGACCTAGGTGTAAAGACCTAGTTACTAGGCTTTGGGCAATCCACATATACTCTGCCTTTTGGACTTTATTTTTAAGCAGGTAGCTCTTTCCTTAAATTCATGTTGCTTTGATTAGAATGTATATTAATTATCAATTTTCAGTGATAATTGAATCCTCAGTTGACCTTATAATCAATACCTACTTTGCCTTGTTAGTGTGCATGTGCAATTTAGAAGTGCTAATAGTTTTTTAATGACCTAAGTAGGCTACTAAAAGTTGACCAACTAATCTACTTCTTTAACTCGTTACATTCATTAGCAAATAATTCTATCTTTTATCACTTGTCCAGTCTATCTTGCTCAAAATTTTCTTCTTGATACATAGTTTTTTATTTTATTTTATTATTATTATTATTATTATTATTTATTTTTTATCCCCTAACTTATTCTACATTGTCTTAAAGGAGAAAAAAAAATAAAGGGTGCAATAAAGGATAGAAAGGAATACACCTGATTTGGTTCAGTCTGGTTCTTTGGAGCTTTGAAATTTTGCTTGAGCTCTCATTGATTTTTCTCTGCAAAATTGAAAATACACACCAAAGCAGTAAAAGAGCAATAATAAATTACTAAAAAATAAAAAAAAAAAATAATCAAAACTAAAAAAAAAAGAAACAACCTATCTAGTAGTTCTGATTTATAGTCTTCAGCTTGACTTTCTTTGAGTTCTAAAGTGGATCAATCTGGTGCCACTTCAATTGGAATACTTTCATGTTTGGTCGAGTCCTCTTTCAATTTGATATTGCTAGCTTTTATAGTCTCAAACCTATTTTCTACAGACTTCTCATATACTGAATTGTCAATAATATCAATTAGAAAATAAGTTTGATTATCATCAGGATGTTTAGTATCTTTGAAAATATTAAAAAATAACTTGTTCATCTTGGACTCTAAGAATTAATTTTTCTTATTGAACATCTATTAAAGCTCCTCCAGTAGCTAAAAAGGGTCTCCCTAAAATAAGGGGTACATCATAATCTTCTTTCATATCAAGAACAATAAAATCAATAGGGAAAATAAACTTGTTTACCTTTACCAAGACATCCTCCTACTATACCTCTTGGATATTTGATGGATCTATCAGCTAATTGAAGAGTAATAGTGGTAGGCTTCGATTCTCCTAGACCTAGCTTCCTGAAAATAGAAAAAGGCATGAGATTAATACTTGCTCCTAAATCACATAAAACTTTATCAAAACTACAATCACCAATAATGCAAGGGATAGTAAAACTCCCTGGATCTTTTAGCTTCTGTGGTAATTTATTTTGAAGTATTGCTGAGCATTCTTCATTCAAATTTATTCTCTCATGCCCCTTTAGCTTTTTTCTATTTATTAGGATTTCTTTGAGAAATTTGGCATACCTGGGCATTTGAGTAATAGCATCTACGAAAGAAATATTAATACGTAAATTCTTTAGAATTTTTAAAAAGTTAGAAAATTCCTTATCTGGATGCTGTATTTGTCTCTCTGGAGAATGGTAGTGGCGGCACGTAGGGCTTCACATTTGGATCAGCAAATCGTATATCTGGAGACCATCCATCTACTGGTTGTTTTGGTGATTGATGAATTTTAGTTGATGGTTCCTTATTTGTAGTTGGCTCTTTAGTCTCTTGCTTCTGATGTGGCTCCCCCAGCTTTGTACCACTTCTTAGGGTGATAGCATTGACTTGCTCCCTTGGATTGGTCTCCATGTTGCTGGGCAAGGATCCCTGAGGTCTCTCAGAGATTATTTTAGCCATTTGACCTATTTGCATCTTCAAGTTTTGAATTGCTACTGTTTGGTCCTGCCTAAGTTTGGCTTCCAAATTTTTTATAGTTGCTTCTTGGTTTTGCATGAATTTGGCCATCAGCTCTTTCATGTTGGACTTCTTTTCAGGTACTTGGAGTTCTAGGGGTGGCTGTTGTGCTACATTTTGATTACTCCATGAGAAATTTAGGTGCTGCCTCCATCCTTGATTGTATGTGTTGGAGTAGGGATTATTTTGTTGCAACCTAAAAAAATTATCAATATAATTAGCTGTATCAATTGCTTTAGCAAAAGGATTGCCTGTCTAGCAATTGCTCATATCATGTCCTCCTCCACATAGGTCATAGGTGATGCTCTGAACATGCATAGTTGTTCCCTTTAAGTTGTTGACTTCGGCTTTAAGGGTTGCAATTTCAGCTAGTAAAGTTGGCATGCAATCTATTCCCTGCACTGCTGCTAGTCTTTTTGGCATCATGCATTTTGTCTGCCACTGATAGCTATTTGATGCCATCTCATCGATCAAATCGAAAGCTTCTTCCTCCATTTTTTGGTTAATGATTCCTTCTGCTACTGTATCAATCATAGAATGATTAGTAGAAGATAAACCATTATAGAAAGTTTGTACCTGAAGCCATACGGATAGTTGATGATGTGGACATCTCCTCAGCAATTCCTTGAAATACTCCCAAGCCTCGTATAGTGTCTCCATGTCCATCTACATAATGGAAATGATATCATTGCGCATCTTGGCAGTCTTGGAAGGTGGAAAGTATGTGGCTAAGAATTTTTGGGCTAGGACATCCCAAGTTGTGATAGAACCTACAGAAAGAGAATGAAGCCAATTCTTAGCTTTATCTCATAAAGAGAAAGGAAATAACCTTAATCTAATAGCATCATCCGACACCCCATTAATTTTAAAAGTATCGTAAAGTTCAAGAAAAATAAAAATATGGGCATTTGGATCATCATGCATGTGTCCACTGAATTGGATAATTGATTAAATCATCTGAATCATCATCGGTTTTATTTCAAAGTTGTTTGCTCACACAGGCAATCTTCTGATGCTCAAAGTTACATCAGCTATAGATGGTGTGATGTAATTATTTAATGGACGATGTACTGATCGAATAGCTTCATGCTGTCCTTCGATCGCCATATCCAATCCCAGATTGATGTCGTTAGGATCTTCAACTGCCATATTTCTTTCTTGTTGTAGTCTTCTAATAGCCTTTCAATTTTTGGATCTAAAGGTACTAAGTTACTTTGTCCGGTACGTATCATACACTGAACAAAAATTTTTTTAAATAAAATGATAATAAAAATTAAAAATAAAATTCTAAAGTAAAGCTAGGATCAAAATTTTAGTATTGTTTTAGACATAATCTCTAACAACGGTGCCAAAAACTTGATGCGTGCTAATCTATAGCTATGGCAAGTGCACCAGTCGATCAAGTAATAAAGTTAATGAGTAGAGTATCATCCCTAGAGGATTAGAAAATAAGTACTGAAAAGCTCTTTCCTATGCTTTATTTAGAAGACCGATTTATGAGAATAAGAAATTAAAGAACAAAATAAAGAAATAATTAAAAATTTTAAGAAAATAGAGAGAGTGTAATTATTAGGGTTTTAAACTTAAGAGCAATGGGTTACTAAGGCAATTGGTTCACCAACTCAATCAATACAATATTTAGGTTATTAGATTAATTTTATTTCATGTGACGATGGAGTCTCCTAATTTATTCACTATCCTTTGGTCCAGGCATAACAAAACTATCAATATTTATTAATTATCCTTTGGTTTAGGTGTAATTTAAATAAATATTAATGCATTAAGTTTTGTGAAACCCTCTAATTAAAATACGCTGCGTCCAAAGTGCACTAAAATTCTGCATGCATATGAATTCTAATTTGATTCATAATACAAGGTATATAATCAAGAAGCAATAACATAGATGTACTTGGTCCGTAACATCTATGTTCATCAGATCAATTAGAAGATGGTCAGTAATCTAAAAATATTAAGATCAGATTTATATACTCCCCATGAATAAAATTTAAGATTAAAAATAAATCATACTAAATATTACATCAAAAGAGTGGCTACACCTTAGCCTTAGTAAAAAAAAATTTAGTTCATGATAACAAGTTCAAAAATAATAAATAAAATAAAAAATATAGAGAAATTAGACTATTTGATTGCTAAAATTGATTGTCCATTGCTCTTGGTTTGGAGAACTTGGTGAAGAAGAAGAAGCTCCTTGATCGATGTCTTAATTATCGAAAAAAAATTAAAAATCTTTTTTTTTCTCTCATAAATCTCTCTTCTCTTTCTACCTCTCTTCTCTCTTTCTCTTCTTTTTTTTTTTATTTCTCTGACTCTTTCCCTTTTTCTCTCTTTTTTTTTTCACTCTCTTCTTCTTTTTCTTTCTAAGGCAACAGCGGGTTTTATAGCCCAAAGATCAATTTTTTTCTTGAAATCCTTTGAAAATTAGGTTTAAGACTCCTAAAACAACTCAAATTAGGATCTGGATGATTCTGACCATTAGATGTTGATCAAACAGTCCAAAAATTACTTAAAAACCTTTTAAAATATCTCAGATCAAGTCGGAATTCATGCCAGCCGTTGGATCAAGCGTTAGATTGAATATGGGCCGTCAGATCATGCACAAAGAAGGCTTCTGATCTTTAGTTTAACATCGGGATGAATCTCAACCGTTGGATCTCGATCGGGAGCTGCAGTGCCGTTCGTCAGTGCATGCTTTTTGATCGTTCGATTAAATCTCAGTGAAAGGTGCCCATCGGATCAAACAAAATTTCTAAATTATCCTCTATAGACCATGCACGAGCCCAGTGTTGCATGGACCGTCGCATTCTTCAGCCAATCGGAGTGTGCTTCTTCATGTGAAATTTTCGAAATGCCCTCAAGTCGGTCCATCGTGTGCCATAAAAAATACTGACGTCAGCCTTCCATCAGTGCTGCATCAGTGGGTCGGTCTACTAATGCGGTCGAGCCGGGCGGTCTGTTGAGCCAATTTTCTGAACCGATTTGAATCGGACCGAATTTTTTTTTTTTTTTGAAATTCAATTTCGGGCTCGTTTGAAGTCATTTTGCCTAAAATTTATTTCATCTGAACCAAAAAAATAAGATCTTCATATTGGTTGCCTTCTTTCTTGCATAAGATTAATAAAGTATTAGTTTTTTAAAAA
>QRFJ01001850.1:124141-168521 GCA_006176705.1 Cocos nucifera | reverse complement strand
ATAAAAGATGGCCAGTAATTAAAAGCATTAAGATCATTTATATACTTCTCCTGAATGAAATTTAAAATTAGAAAAGATAAATCATACGAATATGCATAAAGAGTGGCTTTACACCTTAGCCTTAGCAAATAAATAAAAAGCATAAAAAAATTAGACTGTTTGATTGCTGAAAATTGATTGTCCGTCCTCTTGTGTGGAGACACTTGGTGAAGATGCATGAAGCTCCTTGATCAATATCTGAATGCTGGAAAAAATGTTAAAAAACCCTTTCTTTCTCTCAAAAATTTTCTTCTTTTTCTACCTACTCTCTCTCTTTCCCTCTTTTTTTCTTTTTTTTTTGTTTCTCTTCTCTGACTCTCTTCCTTTTTCTCTTTTTATTTTTCTCCACTCTCCTCTCTTTCTCTCTGTACTTTCTGACTTCTTTTTTTCTCTCGACTTTCTCTTCCTCTCTAACTTTCTCTTTTTCTCTTGACTTCTCTTCTATTTTTTCTACGCAACACAGCTTTATAGGCTAAAGAAATACGGATTATTCTCAAAATCCTTTAGAAATTAGGTTTAAAACTCTCAAATAACTCAATTAGGATTACAAGATGATGTCTGACCATTAAATGTTGATCAAACGCGTCTCAGAAATACTTAAAAATCCTTTAAAATATCCCAGATCAAGTAGGAATTCATGCCAGCCATTGGATCAAGCGTTAGATTGAATTTGGGCCATCCGATCATGCACAAAGAAGGCTTCTGATCTTAGTTTAACGTTGGGATAAATCTCAACCATTAGATCTCGATTTGGAGCTACAGATGCCGTTCGTCAGTGCATTCTTTTTGTCCGTCCGATCAAGTCTTAGTGAAAGGTGCCCATTGGATCAGATAAAATTTCTAAATTGCCCTCTGTAAACCATGCGTGAGCTCGATGTTGCATGGACTGCCATGTTCTTCAGCCAATTGAAGCGCGCTTCTTCATGTGAAATTTCCAAAATGCCCTTAAGTCGGTCCATCGTGCACCACAAAAAATGCTGACATTAGCCTGCCATCAGCGCTGCATCAGTAGGTCGGTCTACTGATGTGGTCGAGCCAGGCAGTCTACTAAGCCAATTTTTTGAACCGATTTGAATCGGATCCAATTTTTTTTTTTTTTTGAAATTCAATTTTGGGCTCGTTTGAAGTTCATTTTGCCTAAAATTTATTTCATCTGAACCAAAAAAATAAGATCTTCATATTGATGGCCTTCTTTCCTGCATAAGATTAATAAAGTATTAGTTTTTTAAAAAATAGATTAATTTATTTTATAATTTAATACTTTTATTAGTATATTTTTAATACTTATCAGTAGCCACGCAAGCACCTGGCCTCTATCGATATCCACTTGGGTAGGATTTGAAGATCTTTTTCTTCTTAATCAATTCTCTAAAAATTAGATCTAGATCTAATCTTGAAGATCTTTAAAACTACTTTTGAAGAATAGTTGTTGTTTCCTGCAGTAGTGCTGCCTTCTTTCTTTTCTGATGCCTTTCACTTGCTTGGATCGCACCTTGTTCATGCCCAAAAGAACTTGGGCATGGAGAGGAGAGAGAGGACTAGAGGATGGTGTGGAGAAGGAGGGAGAGAGGCTACGTGGCATAGGCTAAAGGTAGAAGCATTAAATTCTAGGCATAGATAGGATTTATATAGACTCTGCTACATCATGCAGTGCCACATCATCCTGATCAATCACGGCCCTTTGTGCAATCAGATCTAAATTTAATTGATGGAATGACATCATCTGATCCAATCAGATGAGAGATCCTTAAAACTCTTCTAAGGTGGTGCCAAGATCGGGTCAAATAAGACTTCTTGGCACCACACAGTTTAATCCCCTGAAGCAACCTGGAGTTTCATCTATATGGGTGTCCATATTTTATCCTCATGGGGTGAACGCCTCTCTAGGGATGCACCCCCTTTCTATTTGCTTTTTAGTAGGAGGACAAATCCTTAGGTACTCTCCTATGGGTGCATGACACATAGGCAGATGTCTAAGTGTCTAGGATCAACATTTGACCAATGTCCGATAATAAGAATTAGCTGGTGACCAAAAATGATAGGTGCTATTTTAAATTTATCTCATAAATTAAGACAACCCTTTTCTAACCTGGACAAGCTCTAATCAAATTAAATAAAGGCTCCTGAGTGAGTCCAAATACATTTAGCTCAGTCGAGACAAGCTTTAATGATTATTAAAGGAGAACATTAGGCTCAATCATGTGCTAGCACAATTTCTTGAACCTAATTGAATCTTATTCAAATCAATTGAACTGGGTTAGTCCAACTGATGACATCTAGATCCAAATCCTTATTTGTGTGACCCAGTTAGGTTCAGTTCTATATGGTAATAGGATATGTCATGATCTCTATCATCGACATCATTGAAATATCTTCCGATAGATCAGAACTTTTTTGATTCAGACAACTAGTATGATTGATCATCCAAATCATTCTAATTGCTCCCAAAATCTGCTAGTGACACCTAGCAGCATATGGGGATAACCCATCAGAACTGAAAATGAACCTCTTGATGCAGTTACCTATGTGATTAAGTTCCTCTATCTTAAGTCCTAATCGGATTAGGGATAAGGTGATCTCGTCAAATCCTAATTTTCATCATACGAATTAATCATTCGATTCAAGTCCAATGTGAAAATCCTAATAGAAACTCTTTCTATTATTTCACTCTACCATGGCCATGGGCTTGTGGACTTGATTCTCATGATCATCATAGGGCTGCTCCTTATCTACTGAGGTAGATAGATCCCCTATTGGTGCAATCCAATTCTTACAATGAACATGCTATAGCAAACATACACCTTAGGATTTCGAATGGCTAGAAGATCGAGTTATAGTATAGTCAAACTATAACACCCTCAAGGTGAACTATCGATGCACCACAGATCAAAGAACTAGACACACCATTATAGCTTCGAGCCAGTCATCGACGAGAAGGTAGACTTCCTTATGACTGCTCGAGGTGGTCACGCTCAGTGCCCTCGTTCTCTAACGAGTACCTATACTCTCGCTTCGATGTCTCTACACCATACATTCAAGACTCATCTATCCAAAAGAAGCGATCCTACACTAAGCTTATAGATCAATCATCATCCTCATGATGATCCTATGGTCGAAAGTATTTTATGAGTTAATAATAAAAATTCATATATTAAATTTTCAACTCTTGAAAATATGAACTATCATTACCATTAACTCAAGGGATGTATCACAGATACTTTTAGATACACAGTATCATAGAAAATAATCTATTTTATTATTTATAGTTAAAATTATAATTTTGCCCTTAGAAGTATATTACAAGTATTAGCCAATCTGGCTTCTAGGACACACATATCTAACAAACTCCCTCTTGACCTAAAGCCAATTGGCTACAAATCTAAGTCCCATCTTCTAAAGGTGGGCATCGATCTTCTGTTGGCCCAATGGCTTTTTAAGTGGGTCTACCACATTGTCTGCGGAGCTGACTCTCTTGACCTTGACATAACCTTTCTTAAAGTAATCGCAGATGAGGTGGTATCGCCACTCGATGTGCTTAAATTTTTGATGAGACCTCGACTCTTTAGCGAGGGCTATGGTGCCATTATTATCGCAGTATAGAGGAATGGTAGCCGATGGCATCACTTCGATAACTGTGGTGAACTTTCTGTACCCGAATGCCTCCTTCGTAGCTTTTGACGTAGCGATGTACTCTGCTTCCATGGTAGAATCTGCTACCACTATTTGCTTGAAACTCTTCCAACTAATAGCACCACCATTACACACAAACAGACTCCTAGATGTTGACTTTTGATCGTCTATATCGGACATAAAATCTGAGTCTGTATACCCCTGGACTTGGAGTTCTCCATTACCAAAAATCAACATCATATCCTTAGTTGTTCTCAAATACTTAAGGATACATTTTGTAGAACTCCAATGTTCTTCACCTAGATTCGACTGATATTTGCTCGTGACACTCACAACAAGGGCTATATCAGGTCATGTACATAACATAGCATACATGAGGCTCCTTATTACTAAAGCATAAGGGATCTTGCTCATGCATTCAATCTCTTCAAGTGTGTTGGGACACATTTTTTAGGAGAGATGAATGCCATGCCTGAAGGGTACCAATCTCCTCTTAGAGTTTACCATGCTAAACCTCTTTAGCACTTCTCTATGTACATCTTCTATGAAAGACCTAGCATCCTATTCGGTCTATCTCTATAGACCTTAATTCTTAGAATGAAGGATGCCTCTCCTAGATCTTTCATGGAGAATTCTTTAGATAACCATATTTTAACTGTGGTTAACATGGAAATATCATTTCCAATAAGGATGATATCATCTACGTACAGTACGAGGAAGATAATAGCGCTCCCATTGATCTTTTTGAAAACACATGGTTCCTCATCGTTCTTCATGAAACCAAATAATTTGATCACATCATTAAAATGAGTATTCCATCTCCAAGATGCTTGCTTAAGTCCATATATGGACCTTTGCAGCTTGCATACTTTATGATCAACATCACTGGATGTGAAACCTAGTAGCTGTTCCATATAGATATCTTCCTTAAGGTATCCATTTAAGAATGTCATTTTTACATCCATTTGCCATATTTCATAATTGAAATAGGCTGCAATAACAAGCAATGTGTGGATGAATTTTAGCATAGCTATTGGTGAAAAGGTATCCTGATAGTCAATGCCTTCACACTGACTATACCTTTTGCCACTAATCTAGCTTTGAATGTCTCCACATTCCCATCTACACCAATCTTTCTCTTGTAGATCCATTTACACCCAATAGGTACTATACCTTCAGGTGGATCTACCAAGGTCCAGACTTGGTTTGAGTGCATCGAGTCAATTTTTGACTTCATTGCCTCTAACCATTTCTCGAAGTTGATATCCGATATCGCCTCGTCATAGGTTTAGGAGATCATCACCATGAACCCCATTACCTTCGAGGAATATTTTCTCTACTTTCTCTAAAATAGTACCTAGGTTCCTATCAGGAGGACGAAAAATTCTTTCTGATCTATGAGGTGGAGGAGGTAGTGATTGTATTGGCTCAACCTGATTTGGTTCCATAGGATCCTTAGCTCGTTGCTCTTGTGAGACTTTCTCCTTAAGCTTGATCTGCTTTCCAATGCCACCATCTTGAATAAACTATTTTTCAAGAAAGATGGCATGCCGACTCACAATCACATTATGGTCTTCTGGAATATAGAAATAATATCCTAATGACTCTTTAGGATATCCTATGAATCAAGCTCTAAAGGACCTATAGTCTAACTTGTCCGCTTGTTGTCTTTTGACATGAGCCGGACAATCCCAAATTCTGAGATGACTCAGACTTGGTTTCTTACCATGCCATATCTCATACGGTGTGGTAGGAATAATTTTAGAGGAACCCTATTCAGTAAATATATAGCAGTTAACAAACTAGTGTCCCCAAAGAAAATTCAGGAAGGTCTGTGAAGCTCATCATGGATTGGACCATATCCTAATAGGGTTTGATTCCCTTCCATTCTGAAATCTCCATTGAGTTGAGATATTTTAAGGTGGAGTCCATTGAGAGACTATGTCATTTTGCTTGAGATAGTCTAGAAATTCCTGACTAAGGTATTCACCTCCTCGATCTGATCGAAGAACCTTAATGAATTTTTTAGTTTGCTTTTCTACTTCATGTCTGAATTTCTTAAACTTTTCAAAGGCTTCAGACTTGTGTCTCATAAGATACACATACCCATACCTGAGATAAATCATCGATAAAGGTTATGAAGTAGACAAAGTTGCCTCTAGCCGGCACATCAAATGGGCCGCACACATCAGTATGTACTAGGGCAAGTAGATCCATGGCCCTTTCCCCATGTCCTACAAAAGGGAGCTTAGTCATTTTGCCATGAAGACATGATTCATAAATTGGATATGACTCGAAAGTCAATGGACTCAATAGCCTGATTTTTTTTAATTTGTTAATCCTATCTTCTGCTATATGACCTAGCCTTAGGTGCCATAGATACCTATCATTTGGACTATCCCTAGGTCATTTTGATCTTATGGCATTCACATTTTGCTCGATATTAAAGATAGATACATCAATATGTAACTGATAGAGACTGTTAATAAGAAAATCACTTGCAATTTTATTTCTTTCATAAAGAATATTACAATGGTCCTTAAGAAAACTAATTACATAGCCTTCTTGTGCTAAACATGAAATAAAAATCAAATTCCTGCTTGCAGCAGGCACATAATAACAATTCCTTAAGTACTAAATCTAAGCCAGATGATAGTCGAAGAGGGTAGGTTTCCACGGACCACAAGCAGCAACCCTTGCTCCTTTTTTCGATGCATATAGATCATCTCACCATCCCTCAGCCTCCTGCTATCCTCAAGACCCTGCATGGAAGTGCACAAATGAGCACTAGAACTAGAGTCAAGCATCCAACTGGATGTAGAAGAAATTCATAAGGTTAGATTCAATAATGAGCATACCTCCAGAAGGACCTATCTTCCTTCTTATTCTTCAAGGTGGCCAAATATGTAGGGCAGTTCCGCTTTCAATGGCTGTCGGTATTATAATGAAAATACTTTTCTTTGTCAACGGCCTTTTTCTTCAGCTCTGCCTTCTTTTTCTTTCCATCTTCCAACTTCTACTTTTTCACGGACTTCTTCTTCTTTTCAAAGGACTTTCTCTTGGAAGAAGTCCATTCCATAGCAAGTACTGAGCCTTTAGAAGCTTTCATAGAAAGCTCAGTAGTAACCAGCATATTCATAAGCTTGGCTAGAGTATTCTAAAGTTTATGCATATGGTAGTTCATGATGAACTGCTCATACGCATCAGTCAAGGATTGTAGAATTATATCATTCTGTAGATCCTGGTCTAACTTTACTTCGAGCTTCTCAAGCTCTTCTAAGTTCTTGATCATCATCAGACAATGATCTTGGACTAATTGTCCATCATGCATTTTAGCCTTAAATAGTTCATTTAGTGACCTGATATTTGGCTGTACGCAACTCTGTTCACCAAACAACTCTTGTAGGTGAGCCAACATTTGGTGGGCATAGTCTTGATATCTTCATGTTGGTGCTGAAAGCTCATCAGACATTGAGCCCAATATGTAGTATCTGGCCTTATTATCTTCATCCATCTATTTATCAAGAGACGCTCTCTATTCAGCGGACGGACGAGCTGGTAATATAAGAGGATCCTGGTCCAATATATGAGTCAACTTTTCGAAATCTAAAATGATCTTAAAGTTTTAGAGCCAATCCTTGTAATTTGGATCTGGTTAGTCTATGGGTGTTCAAGATATGGGCTAGTGGATTGGATGTAGATATATTTTTTTCTTCTAAAGAACCAAAGTTTTTAGTTAGATTTTATAATTAAGACTTGACCAATTTATTTAGGGGTTTAATTTTTAAATAAATTACCTTCCACTATTTTCTATGGATCCCTACACTCCTCTCTGTAGAGATGCAAAAATCTTCATGATTATTGATTTTTAGTGGGTGGTGTAGTCCCACCAACTGACTCATCACCTCACCTAATAGTTATTGGATGATGGGTTAGCCAATAAGTGAACAACTCTTGTCCAATGATTTCTCTAATCATGGTGCACCCAGACTTAGTCTCTAATTCATGAATCTCACCATGCCCAAAATATTGATCCACTCCTTAGTTAAGTCAGATCCACCATTTGCATAGATTGGATTTCTAATTGAGTCTCTCACCATATCCAAAATATTGAGCCCAATCCATCCTCCAGCCCATAGCATCCAATGCCTAATAGATATGGATTTGCATCTTTTCGGATGCAACTGAACCACTATGATCAAGTCGAGAATAATCAACCCCAGGAAGGGCCTGCACATCTACAATGGTGGAAGACCTTAGACTTAATCTTTTCTTAGGGAAAGATTTGATTTAGGTCTCTTTAAACTTGACTTGACATAGCCATAACCATTATGACTAACCTAGTGGCATGGGTTAGCTTCGGTATTGTTAAGCCACCTTAGATCAGGACTGAGCTGACAAATATGGCCTAGGTAAGTGAAGATCGGTGGAAGGGATATGCCATTAACTCGACAAGAATGCATATTCAAGTTGAGTAGCTCCCAATTAAAAACTAGTCGATTGTATCTGCCAAACTTATCTTAGACACCAAATTGTTGAGCTAGAATCAATCGGATTAGCCTAAAATCCAAACTCTAACCACTAAGCCTAATTAGGTCTTAACTTGATCAATCACTCATGTGACTCGATCTTGACCCAGACACTTAATTCCTATTAGGCTGGTCAATTTAAGCACTCTTGATCCCATCTAACCAACTCTTGATTCGGTTTGATCAACCGCTAGACCTAATTGAGCTACCAAGTCCGAACCCAATTTTATGAATATGTCTTAGATCTAAAAATTTCTCAATTTTAGATCTAATATATTTTATAATCTTAATTCTTAATTAAGTTTAGGGATTCATAAACAAAAACATGTATATAAAATCCTTAGGATTTTAGGATCTAGGGTTTTGCAGAAAATAAGTTTTTGATTTCTGATTAAGGATGAACGCGCAGCACCCCTACACACCATAAGAACATCCCATCGAATGGAAAGGAGAGGGCCTTTAAATCCTACTTTATTCTTATGATCAGACGGCCAAGGAAAATGCCTTAATCAAAAACATGATAAATCTACAAAACTAGTTAGATCTACATCATATATCACATATATAAAAATTGATCTAACTAAAAATATATTTTGCATACATCTCATGTATTATATCATGCATGTTTTCAGATCTAAATTATCTCATAAATATCTAAAAAATAAGATTTAAATTTTATCATATCAAATTAAAATTTATTCTAGATAATTTTGTAGAACTATTCTACAACTAGTCTAAACATGCATCTATCATATCTCATATGAATAAATTAAATAAATTTATTTTCTATTTTTTAGATCTAATTATAATATTTATAATATTAAAAAATAATAAATAAATAGATCTAAAAATTATAATTAATTAAATTAAAATTATGATCATACAAGACTATACATAGAATAATTCTATTCCTAGTCTAGTCATGCATCTCATACGTCTTAGACCTAGATTATTTAATTTTTAATTTTCTAATTTTAAATCTAATCACATCTCATATAACATCTAAAATCATCTAATTATTATATAAAAAATAAATTAAAATAAGAACTAATGAATTATGGAACCTGGCTCTGATACCAGTTGAAGGAAGAAACCTATTTTTTAGGTCAGGTTCGTTCAGATCTGATTGGATCAGTAGGAATATTTTCAAAATTTTTCTCTAAGACTCTAATCAAATTTGAGACTTCTTAGATCTAATTTTATTGATCTAATAATAAAAATAGAGATAAAAATTAAATATAATTTAATTATATCTTTATTTTGGATAATTCAATTATCCTATGATGATTTCGATGTTTGCCTGAGGTTTTGGATGTAGCCACACAAGCACCTGGCATCTATCGGTATCCACTCAAGAAGGATCTAAAGATCTTCTCCTTCTCAATCAATCCTCCAAAAATTAGAACTAGATCTGATGTTGAAGATCTTCAAAACAGCTTTTGAAGAATAGCCATTGTATCTTGCAGTAGTGCTGCCTTCTTCCTTTCCTGACGTCCTTCACTTGCTTGGATCGCAACTTGTTCATGCCCAAAAGCCCTTGGGCATGGAGAAGAGAGAGAGAACCAGAGGGTGGCATGGAGAAGGAGGGAGAGAGGCTATGTGGCATGGGCTAAAGGCAGAAGCATTAAATTCTAGGCACAGATAGGGTTTATACAGACCTTACTGCACCATACAGTGCCACATCATCCTGGCCAATCATGACTCTTTATGTAGTTAGATCTAAATCTAATTGGTAGGATGACATTATCTGATCCAATCAGATGAGAGACCCTCAAAACCTTCCAAAGGTGGTGCTAAGACTGGGTCAAACAAGACTTCTTGGCACCACACAGTTTAATCCCCTAAAGCAACCTAGAGTCCCATCTGTATGGGACTCCATCTTTTATCCTCATGGGGTGCATGCCTTCCTAGGCATGCACCCCCTTTCTGTCTGCCTTTTAGTAGGGGTACAAGTCCCCATGTACTCTCTTATGGGTGCATGACACATGGACAGATGTCTAAGTGTCTAGGGTTAACATTTGACCAATGTTCGAATACAAGAATTAGCTAGTGACCGAAAATGGTAGGTGCTGTTTTAAATTTATCTCATAAATTAAGACAACCCTTTTTTAACCTGGACAAGTAACAGTCAGACCAAGTAAAGGTTCCTGAGTGAGCCCAAATACATTTGGCTCAGTTGAGACAAGCTTTAATGATTATTAAAGGAGAACATTTGGCTCAATCATGTGCTAGCATAATTTTCTTAAACCTAATTGAATCTTATTCAAATCAATTGAATTGGATTAGTCCAATTGATGACATCTAGATCCAAACCCTTATTTGTATGACCTAGTTAGGTTTAGTTTCATATGGTAATAAGATATGTCGTGATCTCTATCATCGACATCATCGAAATACCTTTCAATGGATCAGAACTTTTTTGATTCAGACAACTAGTATGATCGATCATCCAAATCATTCTAATTGCTTCCAAAATCTGCCAGTGACACCTAGCAGCATATGGTGGCAACCCATCAGAACTGAAAGCGAACCTCTCGGTGTAGTTACCTATGTGATTAAGTTTCCCTATCTTGAGCCCTGACCGGATTAGGGTTAAGGTGATCTCGTCAAATCCTAATTTCCATCATATGAATTTATCATTCGATTCAAGTCCAATGTAAAAATCCTAATAGAAATTGTTTTTATTATTTCACTCTATCATGGTCATGGGCTTATGGACTTGATTCTCATGATCATCATAGGACTGCTCCTCATCTATCGAGGTAGATAGATCCCCTATTGGTGCAATCCAATTCCTAGAATGAACATGCTATAGCCAACATACACCTCAGGATTTCGAATGGCTAGGAGATCCAGTTATGATGTAGTCAAACTATAACACCCTTAAGGTAAACTTTCGATGCACCATAGGTCAAAGAACTAGATATACCACTGTAGCTTTGACCCAGTCATCAATGAGAAGGTAGACTTCCTTATGACTGCTCGAGATGGTAATGCTCAGTGCTCTCATTCTCTAACAAGTATCTATACTCCCGCTCTGATGTCTCTACACCATACATTCAAAACTCAGTTATCCAAAAAAAGTGATCATACACCAACCTTCTGGATCAATCACCATCCTCGTGATGATCGTACGGTCAGAAGTATTTTATGAGTTAATAATGAAAATTCATATCTTAAATTTTCAACTCTTGAAAATATGAACTATCATTATCATTAACTCAAAGGATGTATCACAGACACTTTAAATATGCACTATGATAGAAAATAATTTATTTTATTATTTATAGTTAAAATTATAATTTTGCCCTTAGAAGTGTATTACAAGTATCAGCCAATCTAGCTTCTAGGGCACACATATTTAACAAACTCCAACTTGACCTAATGCTAATTGGCTATAAATCTAGGTTCCATTTTCTCAAGGTGGGCTTCGATCTTTTGTTGACCCAATGGCTTTGTAAGTGGGTCTGCCGCATTGTCTGCGGAGTCAACTCCCTTGACCTCGACATAATCTTTCTCAAGATCATCGCGGATGAGGTGGTATTGCCGCTCGATGTGCTTGAATTTTTGATGAGACCTCGACTCCTTAGCAAGGGCTATGGTGTCATTATTATCGCAGTACAGAGGAATGGCATCCGATGGCATCACTCTGATATCTTCATCAAACTTCTTGTACCAGAATACCTCCTTCACAGCTTTTGACGTAGCGATGTACTCTGTTTCAATGGTGGAATCTACTATGACTATTTGCTTAAAAGTCTTCCAACTAATAGCACCACCATTACACACAAACAGACTTCTAGATGTCAACTTTTGATCATCTATATCGGACATAAAATCCGAGTCTATATATCCCTGGACTTGGACTTCTCCATTGCCAAACACCAACATCATATCTTTAGTTCTTCTCAAGTACTTAAGGATACATTTCATAGAAGTCTAGTGTTCTTCATCTGAACTTGACTGATATCTGCTCGTGACATTCGTAGAATGGGCTATATCAGGTCGTGTACATAATATGGCATACATGAGGCTCCCTATTATTGAAGCATAAGGGATCTTGCTTTTGCGTTCAATCACCTCCGGTGTGTTGGGACATATTTTCTTGGAGAGATGAATGCCATGTTTGAAGGGTACCAATCCCCTCTTAGAGTTTTTCATGCTAAACCTCTTTAGCACTTTCTCTATGTACATCTTCTGTGAAAGCCCTAGCATCCTATTCGGTCTATCTCTATAGACCTTAATTTCTAGAATGAAGGATGATTCTCCTAGCTCTTTTATGGAGAATTCTTTAGATAACCACATTTTAACCGTGGTCAACATAGAAATATCATTTCTAATAAGGAAGATATCATCTACGTACAGTATAAGGAAGAGAATAGCGCTCCCACTAATCTTTTTGAAAATACATGGTTCCTCCTCATTCTTGATGAAACCAAACAATTTGATCACATCATTAAAATGAGTATTCCGACTCTGAGATGCTTGCTTAAGTCCATATATGGACCTTTGCAACTGGCATACTTTATGATCAACATCACTAGATGTGAAACCTAGTGGCTATTTCATATAAATATCTTCCTCAAGGTATCCATTTAAGAATACCATTTTTACGTTCATTTGTCATATTTCATAATCGAACTAGGCTACAACAACAAGCAATGTGCGGATGGATTTTAGCATGTCTACTGAAGAAAAGGTGTCTTGATAATTAATTTCTTCATGTTGACTATATCCTTTTGCCACTAATCTAGTTTTGAATGTCTCTACATTTTCATCTGCACTAATCTTTCTCTTGTAGTTCTATTTACACCCAATAGGTATTATACCTTCAGGTGGATCTACCATGGTCCAGACTTCATTTGAGTGCATCGAGTCAATTTTTGACTTCATTGCCTCTAACTATTTCTCAGAGTCAACATTCGATATCGCCTCATCATAGATTTTGGGATCAATACCATGAACCCCATTACCTACGAGGAATATTTTTTAAAATTTTTCTAAAATAGTACCTAAGTACCTATCAGAATGATGGAAAACTCTTTTCGATCTACGAGGTAGAGAAGGTAGTGATTGTATTGGCTCAACCTGATTTGGTTCCATAGGATCCTTAGCTCATTGCTTTTATGAGATTTTCTCCTCGAGCTTGATCTACTTTCCAATGCCACCATCTTGAATAAACTATTTTTCAAGAAAGATGGCATACTGACTTACAATCACATTGTGGTCTTCTGAAATATAGAAATAATATCCTAATGACTCTTTAGGATATCCTATGAATCGAGCTCTAAAGGACCTATAGTCTAACTTGTCTGCTTTTTGTCTTTTGATATGAACCAGACAATCCAAAATTTTGAGATAACTCAAACTTGATTTCTTACCATGCCATATCTCATACGATGTGGTAGGAACAGTTTTAGAGGGAATCCTATTCAGTAAATATATAGCAGTTAACAGACTGTCTCCAAAAAAAATCAGAAAGGTCTGTGAAGCTCATCATGAATCGGACCATATCTAATAGAGTCTGATTCCTCCATTCTGAATTCGTTGAGTTGAGATATTCCAAGTGGAGTCCATTGAGAGACTATGCCATTTTGCTTGTGATAGTCTAAAAATTTTTAACAAAGATATTCACCTCCTCGATCTGATCGAAGAACCTTAATTGATTTTCTAGTTTGCTTTTTCACTTCATGTCTGAATTCTTTAAACTTTTCAAAGACTTTAGATTTGTGTCTCATAAGATACACATACCTATACTGAGATAAATCATCGGTAAAGGTTATGAAGTAGATAAAGTTGCCTCTAGCTGACACATCTAATGGGCTGTACACATCAGTATGTACTAGAGCAAGTAGATCATATCCCTTTCCCCATGTCCTACAAAAGGAAGCTTTGTCATTTTTTCATGAAGAAATGATTCACAAATTGGATTTGACTCGAAAGTCAATGGATTCAATAGCCCAATTTTTTTAATTTATTAATCCTATCTTCTACTATATGACCTAGTCTTAGGTGCCATAGATACCTATCATTTGGACTATCCCTGGGTCATTTTGATCTAATCGCATTTACATTTTGCTCGATAATAAAGATAGATACATCAATATATAACTGGTAAAGATCGTTAATAAGAAAATACTTGTAATTTTATTTCTTTCATGTCTGAATATTATAATGGTCCTTAAGAAAACTAATTACATAGTCTTTTTGTGCTAAACATGAAATAGAAATCAAATTTTTGCTTGCAGCAGGCACATAATAAAAGTTCTTAAGTACTAAATCTAAGCCAGATGGTAATCGAAGAAGGTAGATTCCTACGGTCACAGCAGCAACCCTTGCTCCATTTTTGATGTGTAGTATCATCTCACCATCCCTCAGCCTCCTGCAATCCTCAAGATCATGCATGAAAGTGCATAAATGAGCACTAGAACTAGAGTCAACCATCCAACTGGATGTAGAGAAATCATAAGGTTAGATTCAACAATGAGCATACCTTTAGAAGGACCTATCTCCTTCTTTTTCTTCATGGTGACTAGGTATGTAGTGCAGTTCTGCTTCCAGTGGCCGTTAGTATTATAATAGAAATACTTTTCTTTGTCAGCGGTCTTCTTCTTCAGCTCTGTCTTCTTTTTCTTTCTACCTTCAACCTTTAGCTTTTTTACAGACTTCTTCTTCTTTTCAAAAGACTTTCTCTTGGAAGAATTCCATTCCATAGTAAGTACTGAGCTTTTAGAATTTTTCATAGAAAGTTCAGCAGTAACCAGCATATTCATAAGCTCGACCAGAGTATTCTGAAGTTTATGCATATGGTAGTTCATGATGAACTGCCCATTGCATCAGTTAAGGATTGCAGAATTATATCATTCTATAGATCCTGATCTAACTTCACTCCGAGCTTCTCAAGCTCTTCCAAGTTCTTGATCATCATCAGACAATGATCTTGGACTGACTGCCCATCATGCATTTTAGCCTTAAATAGTCATTTAGTGATCTGATATTTGGCTGTGCGACTTTGTTCACCAAACAACTATTGCAGGTGAGCCAACATTTGGTGGACAGTCTTGATATCTTCATCTTAGTGCTAAAACTCATCAAACATTGAGCCCAACATGTAGTATCTGGCCTTATTATCTTTATCCGTTCATTTATCATGAGACGCTCTCTGTTCAGCGGACGGACGAGCTAGTAAGGTGGGAGAATCCTGATCCAATATATAAGTCAACCTCTCAAAATCTAAAATGATTTTGAAGTTTTAGAGTCAATCCTTGTAATTGACTCCGATTAATCTATGGGTGTCCATGATACAGGCTAGTGGGTTGGATGCAGACATTTTTCTTTTTCTATAGAGAGTCAAAATTTCTAGTAAGATTTTGTAATTATGACATGACCAATTTATTTAGGAGTTTGATTTTTATACAAATTAGCTCCCACTATTTTCTTGGATCTCTACACTCTCTCTATGGAGATACAAAAATCTTCATGATTACTAATTTCTAGTGGATGGTGCAGTCCCACCAACTGACTCATCAACTCACGTAACAGTTATTGATGATGGGTTAGTCAATGAGTGAACAACTCTTGTCCAACGATTCTTCAATCATGATGCATCTAGACTTGGTCTCTAATTCATGAGTCTTATCATATCCGAAATATTGATCCACTCCTTAGTTAAGTTAGATCCATCATTTGCACAGATTGGATTCCTAATTGAGTCTCTCACTGTATCCAAAATATTGAGCCCAATCCATCCTCTAGCCCATAGCATCCAATGCCTAATAGACATGGTTACGTCTTTTTAATACAACTGAACCACTCTGACTAGCTAAGAATAATCAACCTCATGAAGGGCCCACACATCTACAATGGTGGAAGATTTTAGAGTTAATCTTTTCTTAGGGAGACTTTATTTTGGTCTCTTTAAACTTGACTTGACATAGCCATAACCATTATGATTAACCTAGTAGCATGGGTTAGCTCATATTGTTAGCTACCTTAAATCAGGACTGGGCTGACAAATATGGCTAGGTAAGTGAGACCTATGGAAGGGATATGCCATTAACTCGACAAGAACGCATTCGAGTTGAGTAGCTCCCAATTAAAAATTAATCAGTCGTATCTACCAAACTTATCTTAGACACCAAATTGTTGAGCCAAAACCAATCGGATTAGCCTACAATCCAGACTCTAACCATTGAGCTTAATTAGGTCTTAACTTAATCGATCACTCATGTGACTCGACCATGACCCAAACATAATCCTATTAGGATGATCAATTTAAGTACTCTTGATCCCACCTAACCAACTCTTGATTCAGTTTGATCAACTGCTAGACCTAATTAAGCTACCCAAGTTCGAATCCAATTGTATGAATATATCTTAGATCTAAAAATTCTCAATTTTAGACCTAATATATTTCATAATCCTAATTCTTAATTAAGTTTAGGGTTCATAAATAAAACATGTAAATAATATCCTAGGATTTTAGGATCTAAAATTTTGCAGAAAATAAGTTTTGATTTTTGATTAAGGATGAACGCGCAGCACCCCTATACACCATAGGAACACTCCATCGAATGAAAGAAGAGGGCCTCTAAATCCTACTTCGTTCTTATGACTAGACGGCCAAGGGGAACACCTTAATCAGAAACATGATAAATCTACAAAACTAGTTAGATCTACATCATATATCATATATATAAAAATTAATCATAACTAAAAATATGTTTTGCATACATCTCATGTATCATATCATGCATGTTTTTAGATCTAAATTATCTCATAAACATTTAAAAAGTAAGATTTAAATTTGATCATATCAAATTAAAATTTATTTTAGATAATTTTGTAAAACTATTCTATAACTAGTCTAAACATGCATCTATCATATCTCATATGAACAAATTAAATAAATTTATTTTTTATTTTTAGATTTAATTATAATATTTATAATATTAAAAAATAAGAAATAAATAGATCTAATATTTATAATTAATTAAATTAAAATTATTATCATGCTAGACTATATATAGAAAATTTTATTCCTAGTCTAGTCATGCATCTCATACATCTTAGATCTAGATTATTTAATTTTTAATTTTTTAATTTTAAATCTAATCACATCTAATGTGACATCTAAAATCATCTAATTATTAGATTAAAAATAAATTAAAATTAGATCTAATGAATTATGGAACCTGGCTCTGATACCAGTTAAAGAAAAAAACCTATTTTTTAGATCAGGTTCGTTCAGATCTGATTAGATCAGGAGGGATATTTCAAAAAAAAATTTTCTAAGATTCTAATTAGATCTGATACACCTTAGATATAATCTTATTGATCTAATAATAAAAATAAAAATAAAAATTAAATCTAATTTAATTATATCTTTATTTTGGATAATCCAATTATTCTATGATGATCCTGATGTTTGCCTATGGTTCTAGATATAGCCATGCAAGCACCTGACCTCTATCGGTATTCACTCAGGTAGGATCTAAAGATCTTCTCTTTCTCGATCAATTCTTTAAAAATTAGAACTAGATCTGATCTTGAAGGTCTTCAAAACTGCTTTTGAAGAACAATCATTGTCTCTTACAACAGTACTGCCTTCTTCTTTTTTAGGTGCCTTTCACTTACTTGGATCGCACCTTGTTCGTGCCCAAAAGCCCTTGGGCATGGAGAGGAGAGAGAGGACCATAGGGTGGCATGGAGAAGGAGGGAGAGAGGCTCTGTGGCATGAGCTAAAGATAGAAGCATGAAATTTCAGATGCAGATAGGATTTATATAGATCCTGCTGCACCATGCAGTCCACATCATCCTGGCCAATCATGGCCCTTTGTGCAATCAGATCTAATTTTGATTTATGGGATGATATCATTTGATCCAATCAGATGAGAGACCTTCAAAACCCTCCTAAGATGGCACCAAGACTGGGTCAAATAAGACTTCTTGGAGTCATACAGTTTAATCTGCTAAAGTAATCTAGAGTCCCATCTGTATGGAACTCCATGTTTTATCCTCATATTTTATTTAATTTTTACTTATTTTATTTTTTTAGAAATTCATATCTTCTTCGTTTTAGCTTTATTTTACGTAAAATTTATTTTATTATGATAAAAAAAAGCTCTTTCTATTGATAATAAACTTTAATTTTTTATTTTTATTATTTTTTAATTAATTTTTTATTTAATAAAATATGAATTTCTTAAAAATATGTATCAATTAATTAATGATTCTTAAAAATTAATATAAATTTATAATAAATTAATATTTTTATTGGTAAATTTATGATACTTATCACACCCTCCAACTTAAATTTTGCTCAATTTTGAGTAAAAAAAGAATTTAGTTTTAAATTTCTTTTAACTTTAGAGTTTTGAATTTTACCTAAGCAGTTTTTAAAATGACCATTGATATTCAGTAGAGCTTAAGTAAGATGTATCATTGGGGTATTAATACTTATCAATAAAAAAATTAAATAAAAAATATTAAATTTTTTTAAACTTTTTATAAATTATCCCATTTTTATCTCTGATTTATCTAAACTTTCATATAGGCAAGTGTATTGTTACTTCCATTCTTTATTTATTAATTTTTATTTTTATATTATCTACTTTTTGATGCAAATATCATTGCTTACTTAGGTAATGGGATTCGGTTACTCGGTGGAAAATCGATGATTCTTTTTTTTTTTAACATTGTACCATTATTGAGTGTCTTAACTTCTTAAGCTTTCTATTTGATCCATGTAGCGAGTCTTGATCTAATGACTCTCAAACCAGTTGGCTTTAGAGCACTAGGTATAGAATATCCCTTGGGCTTACTAGCTCAAATCAAATAGGCTACGAGTTAAAACTAGCTTTACAATGAGCTTCTTTGTGCTTCCCATCTTTTGATGCAAAGCTCAATGCTTGCTTAGGCAAAGAGATCTGGTTACTTAGTGAGAAATACTTGAAAACTATTTTATTTAATTTTTTATATGAAAATAATTTTATTTAATTTTTTATATGAAGAAACGTATAGTTATCCTACACAAGCCTATAAAAAGTAGATTTCTCTTTGATGCTAGTAGAAAAATTAGAAATACTCCAAGAAAAATCTTTTTATATTTTGAACTTAATTCTTTGTTAAATTTTTTTAATACTTAGTTCCTCAATATCTCATAGATTCTCTGATCTGTGCATCAATTTCTTTTAAAAATGCTTAGTTTAATTTAATTTTTAAGCATAATCAGATGTCTAAATACTAAATACTAACTTTTTTGAGGACTTAAAATTTTAAAATTTTTATTTTTCTCCCCCCAACTTAATCGATATTATCCTTAATGGAGAAGAAAAAATAAAGGGTATAATAAAGGACACGAAGGTATACACCTGACTCAGTATATTTTTGGTCCAGCACATACCATTGAAAATTTAAGCTCTCCCTCCAACTTATTCAAATTATCCTAAAAATAAAATTAACCAAAAAAAAAATTAGACTAAAAAAAACTAAATATTGGGTTGCCTCCCAACAAGCACTAAGTTTACCATTTTCTGTCAGACACAATGCAGCTTACTTTTCTATGTCAAATATTGGATTGACAAATTTCAATGATTTTGGATTACCAATTTTAAAAAATTGATTTATAATTCCATTATTGATATATTCATTACTAATTTTAGGAACATAATTTGTGATCCCATTCCCAAACCCATGTTTATTAAGAATTTCTCCTATTTGTTCTTCTAAAATGCTTATGAATGGAGTTTTAGGACTTAAGTTTGATTCAATGGATGCTGG
Source organism: Cocos nucifera (assembly GCA_006176705.1). NCBI lineage: Eukaryota > Viridiplantae > Streptophyta > Magnoliopsida > Arecales > Arecaceae > Cocos > Cocos nucifera. The sequence continues at coordinate 148,542 of QRFJ01001850.1, read as the reverse complement.
AAGGATGTCTAAAGATGGGTTTAACTCTGGAGATAAATTAATGTGATCTTGCTTAAACAACTCTATTGACACTTCATTACATGCCTCTTGATTTTTGTAAGAAGAACCGACTTCTAGGATTGAAGAAAATAGGACATTAGGTTTATAAGTCTCGGGTAAATCATCTACTCTCTTTTTTTCTTTTTCTATCTCATTTAAACTAGAACTAGCATCGATACTAATTTCTGACTTAGGTTCTTCTATGTGGTTAGTCTCAGTACTATCATGTTCCTCTAAATTTTTATTTTGGCTAGCATCAGTACTAGCCTCTTTCACCTGATCTTAGTATGGATCTATAAGAATCCTATAGCTTTTAAGTTTAGGAATTACTTTGGCATTCTCAGATTGGGGATTCTTAAGTGAGACATTAAATTGATAACTTGGTCCAGGTGGTTGGTGGACATTAGGTGGATTGTTTGAAATTGATAGGCTCGATAGTTGATCTAGTTCTCTCCTCATGTTAGACTCAACTAATTGTCCTATTTAAGCTTCTAGCCTGACGATAGATTATTATTGAGTTAAGATCGATTGTTATTGATTCAGAATTAATTATTGAAGTTGATTAAATCTATCATCAGCTAGATTAGTCTGTTGAGGAGGTGGGTATGATAGGTGGTTATTATATGATGGCTGGGTAAATTGACTAGGCTAACCATTATTATAGACATAGTTTTAGTATTAGGATCTATTCTGATAATTTTGCACTGATGGAGTTTGGGTCTGAGCCCGAGTCTATTATGGTTTCCAAGAAAAATTAGAATGGTTTCTCCTATCAGAGTTGTATGAATTTAAAAATAGGTCATTAATCAATTTGGAGTAACCTTGAGTAGCTTAAACTTATTCTTGGATAAACTGTGCAGCAATAGGACATTTATTCACATGATGGGTTGGGCTAGCATAAATAGAATAAAACTTCTGATAATTAGAAGGTGATGTGAATTGTGTAGGAGATTGTTGATCTAGGATTAGGAGTTGATCTAATTTCTGAGTAAAAAGGTTAACTTTATCTAATTTTTGGACTATTAAGTTTAGATTAGCCATTTGATTATCAAGTTTAATGTGAATCAACCATTCAATTAAGTTCAACTAAACCAAAGAAAGCAATTTCCTATCATGTATGTATTAGTGTAACTCTAATATATGGTTCAAAATTTTTTAGATATTTTAAAATTTATATATATTTATTATTTTATTATATTATTATTATTTGTAATTATTTTATTTATTATTTCTAATTTAATTATTATTTTTAATATTTTTTAGTTAGTTTAATTTAATTTTTATTTTATTTTATTTTATTTTTAGAGGATAAAGAAGAAGAAAGAAAGAAAAGTTTTAAAGAAGAGGTCCTAAGAAGTCCTAGAACTAAGAAGAAAGAGAAGAATTAGGTTTAATTAGATTTGATGTTGGTTAGTAATCAAGTTGGTCAATCAACCCTGACTAAGGGTTATCCTAGATCTAAATCGCTCCTAACTGCTAAGGTCACCTTTAAGCCTCTAAGTGTAAGATCAGCCAATCAACTGGCCAGATAAGTATAAGATTGGTGGGAGTCCCTCTGTTGCTTGCCTTAGACACCAATTGTGCTTGGCCAGGTAAGCAAACGGAACTAATTAGAAACCATCTTCCTTTGGATCCAGTCATTTTTGAACCACTTTCCTAGACACCAGTCAAATTGACTAACTCTAACTTGGTTCAACTCTTAGGATTCTTTGTCCTATTGAGCTCGAGCTCCTAGAGCTGATGTCTAATTGATTTTAAAATTAAAGGCTTAGGTTAATGTAGGATGCTGGTTGGTTGTTTGTGGGCCAAGGAAAGGTGATCAAATCTCCATCTTATCTTGATTAATTTGGTTGTACCCTTAATTTGGTTTAATATGAATATGCATAAAAAAGTTTTTAATCAAAGGGTTCTGTGCAATTTAAATTGGATGCACGCAACTAATTAAATTCTGAAAGGCTTACCTTGCCTCCAGCAATCACCAGAAAAAAATAAAACTAATATGATGCATGCTCTAAACAGTTAGAATTTTTAATCTTATCATGAGACTTTAATTAGGTTTAAATGGATATTTCTTAAATTAATTTTAAAATAAATAAATAAATAAATAAGAGGACTAGAGTTAGGACTGATCTCACCAAGATTAGATGCTTTCTTCCTTTTTCTTTTTTTTTTCTCTTTTTTCTATAAAATAAAGTTAGTAAGCAATATTTAAAAAATTATTTATAATTAATTTATAAAAAATTAAAGAAATAAAAAAAATAGCATTTATTCCTTCTCCAGTAATGGCGTCAAAAACTTGATAGAAATATGATGTTATCGTTAAGATACCGTGTTTATCAGTTTAATTCGAATTCTTAAAATAATTAAAAATACGTAGATAACAGTGAGTCGGATCGAATCCATAGGAAAGATAGTATCTTTAGATATGAAATCTTTGATTTTTTTTAAAAAAAGAAAAGAATTTAAAAATAGAATTTGAAGTCAAAAATTAAAATTATAAAGTAGAAATTAAATTATGCAGAAAAGTTAACTTGGTACTAAGATCTACTAATTAGATCTTAGCATCTACTTATAGTAAAATAAAGAATAATAATTAAGTATAGAAATTAAATTATAATAAAAATAATGAGCATAAATTTAAAGAATATAAAATAAAATTTATATTCATTAAAATTTTAGAATTTAAATACATAAAATTTAAAATAAAATAAAATAAAGTTAAATAGCTTGATCTCTGATCTTCGATCGGCATGGATGGAAAGATGGTGTAGAAGTCCAGCTTTTTCTTTCGGTACTAATTGGCTCGAAGCAGCCATTAACCTAGAGCCTGACTTCACCCTATACCAAAGCTTCACCTTGATTGAAGACGTTGATTTCTAGAGGCCTGGGGTCCATTTTATAGAGCTAGGAGGGCTGGAGAGTTTTCTTCTAGGCAATATGGGACAAGGAGCACTTTCATCATCAAAATATAAAGAAATCCAAGCAAAAATTGGATTAAAAGGAGTCCTAGATGAATTTTGCTACTCTGGATGAAATCTGGCCATTAATAGGAATCCAACGATCCAAAAATCATCAAAATCGGATATGTATCAGCCTAAATCAGGTCGGATTAAAATTTGGCCATCTGATCATGCTTAGATGGAGGAAATCTGGCTGTCGAATTGAGTTCTGGATGTTTTAATCAAGTCGGAAGCTTCCTGGACCATTGGATCTTCACTGGCTAGTTTTTTGGCCATCAGATTGTGCTAGATAGCTGATAGAATTCGAATCAAACTAGGAAAGAACCACCATCGTCCGATCTTGCCGCAATCAACCGCAACCATTTGATCACGCAATTATTGTTCCCATGGACCATGTGGATTGGCCGCACCGCACACCGTAGCCAATCAATGCTCCTATCACCGAGTGAAAAGACCAGATTGTCCTATGAACTGCGATAAATTTCTATAGACCCTTTAAGGGTCTAGCTCCGCCATGTGTTACTCCATGATTTGCCGATTTCTACTAAGCTACTGGTCTACGCCTGGATTGTAGACTGACTGGTGGCTTCTGTAGCTGAGTCGGCTTTGACGGCTTGTCTTGGCTTGGTGGCTTGGCTTGCGGAGCAGGCTGAGCCATTTTTTTTATTTAATTTTTATTTATTCTATTTCTTTAGAAATTCATATCTTTTTCATTTTAGTTTCATTTCGTATGAAACTTTTTTCATTATGATCAAAAAAATAAGTTCTTTCTATTGATAATAAAATATAATTTTTTAATTTTATTATTTTTTAATTAATTTTTTCTTTAATAAAAATATAAATTTCTTAAAAATATGTATCAATTAATTAATAATTCTTAAAAATTAATATGAATTAATTGATAAATTAATATTTTTATTGGTGAATTTTTATGGTACTTAAAAATTAATTTTAATTTTTAAAAATTAATATTTTTATGATACTTATCAGTCACTGGTGGATTTTGAAAGTAATTAGAATGATTTGGATGATTGATCATACTAGTTATCTGAATCAAAAAAGTTTTGATCCATTGAAAGATGTTTCGATGATGTCGATGATAGAGATCACGATATATCCCATTACCATACAGAACTGAATCTAACTAGATTACATAAATAAGGGTTTGGATCTAGATATCATCAATTGGATTAACCTAGTTCAATTAATTTGAATAAGATTCAATTAGGTTCAAGAAAATCATGCTAGCACACGATTGAGCCTAATGTTCTTCTTCAACAATCATTAAAACTTATCTCGACTGAGCCAAATATATTTGAGCTCACTCAAGAATCTTTATTTAGTCTGATTGAAGCTTATCCAGATCAGAAAAGGATTGTCTTAATTTATGAGATAAATTTGAGATAACATTTGCCATTTTTCGTCACCTGCTAAATCTTATCTTTGGACTTTGGCCAAATGTTGACTTTGATACTTAGATATCTGCCCATGTGTCATGCATCCGTAGGAGAGAACCTTGGCCCTTGTCCCTCTGATAAAAAGCAGACAGACAAGGAGCACACACCTAGGGAGGCATGCACCCCATAAGGATAAGGTTTGGAGTCCCATACAGATGGGACTCCTATTGCTTCAGGGAATCAACTTGGATGGTGCCAAAAAGACTTATTTGACCCAATATTGGTGCCATCTAAGGAGAGTTTTGAGGGACTCTAATTTGATTAGATCAGATGATGTCATCCAACCAATCAGATTTAGATTTGATTACACAAAGAGCCATGATTGGTCGAGATGATGTGGCACTACATATCGCAGCAAGGTCTATATAAACCCTATCTATGCCTAAAATTTAGAGCTTCTGCTTTAGCCCATGCCACAAAGCTTTTCTCCCTCCTTCTCTATGACACCCTTTGGTCCTCTCTCTCCTCTCCATGCCCAAGAGGTTTTGGGCACGAGTTAGGTACGATCTAAGCAAGCAAAAGGTGATAGAAAAGGAAGAAGGCAGCACTACAGCAAAAGACAATGGTTATTCTTCAAAAGAGTTTTTGAAGACTTTTAAGATCAGATCTAGATCTAAGTTTTAGAGGATTGATTAAAAAGGAGAAGATCTCTAGATCTTGTTTGAGTGGATACCGATAGAGGCCAGGCACTTGCATGGCTACGTCTAGAATCTTAAGCAAACATCAAGATTATCACAAGATAATTAGATTATCCAAAATAAAGGTATAATTAAATTAGATTTAATTTTATTTTTATTTTATTTTATTAGATTAATAAGATCAAATCTAAAGAGTCTCATATCTGATTAGGATCTTAGAGAAAAAAATTTTTAAAATATTTTTCTTGATCCAATCAGATTTGAATGAACCTAACCTAGAAAACAAGATTTTTTCCCTTCAACTGGTATTAGAGCCAGATTCCAAAATTTATTAGATCTAATTTTAATTTATTTTTGATTTAATAATTAGATAATTTCAAATATCACATAAGATATGTTTAGATCTAAAATTAAAAAATTAAAAATTAAATAATCTAGATCTAAGATGTATGAGATGTATGACTAGACTAGGAATAGAATTATTATATGTGTAGTCTAGCATGATCATAATTTTAATTTAATTAATTATAATTTTTAAATCTATTTATTTATTATTTTTTAATATTATAAATATTATAATTTGATCTAAAAAATAGAAAATAAATTTATTTAATTTATTCATATGAGATATGATAGATGCACGTTTGGACTAGTTGTAGAATCATTCTACAAAAATTATCTAGAATAAATTTTAATTTGATATGATAAAATTTAAATCTTATTTTTTAGATATTTATGTGATAATTTAAATCTGAAAACATGCATGATATAATTCATGAGATGTATGCAAAACATGTTTCTTAGTTAGATTAATTTTTATATATGTGATATATGATGTAGATCTAACTAATTTTGTAGATTTATTATGTTTTTGATTAAGGCATTTTCCTTGGCCGTCTGATCATAAGAATAAAGTAGGATTTAAAGGCTCTCTCCTACCATTCAATGGGATGTTCTTATGGTGTGTAGGGGTGCTGTGCGTTCATCCTTAATCAGAAATCAAAAACTTATTTTCTGCAAAACCCTAAATCCTAAAATCCTAAGATTTTATATACATTTTTTGTTTATGAATGCTAAATATAATTGAGAATTAAGATTATAAAATATATTAGATCTAAAATTGAAAATTTTTAGATCTAAGACATATTCAGAAAATTAGGTTCGGACTTAGGTAGCTCAATTAGGTCTAGCGATCGATCAAACCGAATCAAGAATTGGTTAGATGGGATCAAGAGTGCTTAAATTGACCAGCCTAATAGAATTAAGTGTATGTCAAGATCGAGTAACATGAGTGATTGATCAAGTTAAGACCTAGTTAGGCTCAGTGGTTAGAGTCTAGATTATAGGCTAATCCGATTGGTTCTGGCTCAACAATTTATTGTCTGAGGTAAGTTTGACAGATATGATCGACTGGTTTTTAATTACGAGCTACTCAACTCAAATGCATTCTTGTCAAGTTAATGGCATATCCCTTCCACCAGTTTCACTTACCTGGCCATATTTGTCAGCTCAGTCCTGATCTAAGGTGGCAACAATCCAAGATAACCCATGCCACTAGGTTAGTCACAATGATTATGGCTATATCAAGTCAAGTTTAAAGAGACCAAAACCAAATCTCCTTAAAAAAGATTAAGTCTAAGGTCTTCCACCATTGTAGATGTGCGAGCCCTTGCCAGGGTTGATTGTTCTCGATTGATCATAGTGGTTCAGTTGCACCGAAAAGATGTAACCATATCTATTAGGCATTGGATGCTACGGGCTGAAGAATGGATTAGGCTTAATATTTTGGATATGGTGAGAGACCCAATTAGGAATCCAATCTATGCAAATGATGTGTCTGACTTAACTAAGGAGTGGATCAATATTTCGGGCATGGTGAGATTCATGAATTAGAGACTAAGCCTGGGTGCACCATGATTAGAGAATCATTGGACAACAGTTGTTCACTAATTAGCTAACCCATCACCAATAACTATTAGGTGAGATGATGAGTCAGTTTGTGGGACTGCACCATCCACTAGAAATCAATAATCATGAAGATTTTTGCATCTCTATAGAGGGAGTGTAGGGATCCTAGAAAATAGTGAGATGTAATTTATTTAAAAATCAAACTTCCAAATAAATTAGTCAAGTCTTAATTATAAAATCTAACTAAAAATTTTGACTCTTTACAGAAAAAAAAATATCTGCGTCCAACCCACTAGTCCGTATCCTAGACACCCATAGACTGATCGAATCCAATTATAAGGATTGGCTCCAAAACATCAAAATTATTTTGGATTTCAAGAAGTTGACTCATATATTGGACCAAGATCCCCCGACCTTACCAGCTCATCCATCCGTTGAACAAAGAGTATCCCTTGACAAATGGATAGATGAAGATAATAAGGCCAGATACTACATGTTGGGCTCAATGTCTGATGAGCTTTAGCATCAATATGAAGATATCAAGATTGCCCACCAAATATTGGCTCACCTATAAGAGTTGTTTGGTGAACAGAGTTGCGCAGCCAAATATCAGTTCACTAAATAACTATTTAAGGCTAAAATGCGTGATGGGCAACCAGTCCAAGATCATTATCTAATGATGATAAAGGACTTGGAAGAGCTTGAAAAGCTCAGAGTTAAGTTAGACTAGGATCTACAGAATGATATAATTTTGCAATCCTTGATTGATGCATTTGGGCAGTTCATCATGAACTACCATATGCATAAACTTTAGAATACTATGGCCGAGCTTATGAATATGCTGGTTACTGCTGAACTTTCTATGAAAGATTCAAAAGGCTCAGTACTTGCTATGGAATAGACTTTTTTCAAAAGAAAATTTTTTGGAAAGAAGAAAAAGTCTGTGAAAAGGCAGAAGGTGGAAGGTGGAAAGAAAAAGAAGGTAGAGCTAAAAAACAAAATCACTAACAAAAAAAAGTATTTTCATTATAATACTGACGGCCACTAGAAGCAGAACTGCCCTACATACCTAGCCACCTTGAAAAATAAGAAAAAGACAGATCCTTCTAGAGGTATGCTCATTATTGAATCTAACCTTATAATTTCTTCTACATCTAGTTAGGTGCTTGACTCTAGTTCTAGTGCTCATTTGTGCACTTCTATGCAGGGTCTTGAGGATAGCAGGAGGCTGAGGAATGGTGAGATGATTCTATATATTGAAAATGGAGCAAGGGTTGCTGTTGTGGCCGTGGAAACCTACCCTCTTCGACTATCATCTGGCTTAGATTTAGTACTTAGGAATTGTTATTATGTGCCTGCTATAAGCAGGAATTTGATTTTTGTTCCATGTTTAGCACAAGAAGGCTATGTGATTTATTTTCTTAAGGACCATTATAATATTCTTTATAAAAGAAATAAAATTATAAGTGATTTTCTTATTAACAGTCTCTATCAGTTACATATTGATATATCTATCTTTAATAACGAGTAAAATATGAATGCCATAAGATCAAAATGACTCAAGAATAATCTAAATGATAGGTATCTATGGCACCTAAGGCTAGGTCATATAGTAGAAGATAGGATTAACAAAATGAAGAAAACTAGACTATTGAGTCCATTGACTTTCGAGTCATATCCAATTTATGAATCATATCTTCATGGCAAAATGACTAAGCTCCCTTTTATAGGACATGGGGAAAGGACCATGGATCTACTTGCCCTAGTACATACTGATGTGTGCACCAATTTGATGTGCCGGCTAGAGGCAACTTTGACTACTTCATAACCTTTATCGATGATTTATCTTGGTATGGGTACGTATATCTTATGAGACACAAGTTTGAAGCCTTTGAAAAATTTAAAGAATTCAGACATGAAGTTGAAAAGCAAACTAAAAAATTCATTAAGGTTCTTCGATTAGATCGAGGAGGTGAATATCTTAGTTGGTAATTACTAGACTATCTCAAGCAAAATGACATAGTCTCTTAATAGACTCCACTTAAAATATCTCAACTCAATGGAGTTTCAGAATGAAGGGACTGAACCCTATTGGATATGGTCCAATCCATGATGAGGTTCACAGACCTTCCTAATTTTCTTTGGGGACACTGTTTGTTAACTGCTATATATTTACTGAATAGGGTTCCCTCTAAAATTATTCCTACCACACCGTATGAGATATGGCATGGTAAGAAACCAAGTCTGAGTTATCTCAGAATTTGGGATTGTCCGGCTCATGTCAAAAGACAACAAGCGGACAAGTTAGACTATAGGTCATTTAGAGCTTGATTTATAGGATATCCTAAAGAGTCATTAGGATATTATTTCTATATTCCAGAAGATCATAATGTGATTGTGAATTGGCATGCTATTTTTCTTGAAAAATAGTTTATTCAAGATGGCGGCATTAGAAAGCAGATCAAGCTTAAGGAGAAAGTCTTACAAGAGCAATAAGCTAAGGACACTATGGAACCAAATCAGGTTGAGCCAATACAATCACTACCTCCTCCACCTCGTAGATCATAAAGAATTTTTCATCCCCTTGAGAGGTATTTAGGTACTATCTCAGAGGAAGTAGAGAAAATATTCCTTATAGATAATGGGATTCATGGTGATGATCCCTAAACCTATAATGAGGCGATATCGGATGTCAACTTTGAGAAATGGTTAGAGGTAATGAAGTCAAAAATTGACTCGATGCACTCAAACCAAGTCTAGACCTTGGTAGATCCACCTAAAGGTATAGTACATATTGGGTGTAAATGAATTTATAAGAGAAAGATTGGTGTAGATGGAAATATGGAGACATTCAAAGCTAGATTAGTGGCAAAAGGATATAGTCAGCATGAAGGCATTGACTATCAGAATATCTTCTCGTCAATAGCTATGCTAAAATCCATCCATACATTACTTGCTGTTGCAGCCTATTTCAATTATGAAATATGGCAAATGGACGTAAAAACTACGTTCTTAAATGGATACCTTGAGGAAGATATCTATATGGAACAGTTGCTAGGTTTCACATCTAGTAATGTTGATCACAAAGTATGCAAGCTGCAAAGGTCCATATATGGACTTAAGCAAGCTTCTCAGAGCTGAAATACTCATTTTAATGATGTGATCAAATTATTTGATTTCATCAAAAATAAAGTTGAACCATATATTTTCAAAAAGGTCAGTGGGAGTGCTATTATTTTTCTCGTACTGTACGTGGATGATATCCTCCTTGTTGAGAATGATATTTTCATATTGACCATAGTTAAAATATGGTTATTTAAAGAATTCTCCATGAAAGACCTAGGAGAAGTATTTTTCATTCCAGGAATTAAGATCTATAGAGATAGATCGAATAGGATGCTAGGTCTTTCATAGAAGATGTACATAGAGGAAGTGCTAAAGAGGTTTAGCATGAAAAACTCCAAGAGGGTATTGGTATCCTTCAGACATGACATTCATCTCTCTAAGAAAATGTGTTCCAATACACCTAAAGAGATTGAACGCATGAGCAAGATCCCTTATGCTTCAGTAATAGGGAGCCTCATGTATGCCATGTTATGTACACGACCTAATATAGCCCATGCTGTGAGTGTCAGGAGCAGATATCAATCCAATCCAGATGAAGAACACTAGACTTCTGTGAAATGTATCCTTAAGTACTTCAGAAGAACTAAGGATATGTTGTTAATTTTTGGTAATGAGGAACTCCAAGTCCAGGGGTATACAGACTCGGATTTTATGTCCGATATAGATGATCGAAAGTTGACATCTAAGATTCTGTTTGCATGTAACGATGGTGCTATCAGTTGGAAGAGTTTCAAGCAAATAGTAATAGCAGATTTCACCATGAAAGCAGAGTACATCGTTGCATCAGAAGCTATGAAAGAGGCATTCTAGTACAAAAAGTTCTCCAAAGAAATTGGAGTGATGCCATCGAATGCCATTCCTCTATACTATGATAATAATGGTGCCATAGCCCTAGCTAAGGAGCCAAGGTCTCATCAAAAATTTAAGCACATCGAGCGACGATACCATCTCATCCACGATTACCTCGAGAAATGTTACATCAAGGTTAAGAGAGTCGACTCTGTATATAATGTAGCAGACCCACTCACAAAGCCGTTGGACTAGCAGAAGATCGAAGCCCTCCTTGAGAAGATGGGACTTAGATTTGTAGCCAATTGACTTTAGGTCAAGTGGGAGTTTGTTAGATATGTGTGCCCTTGAAGCCAGATTGGCTAACACTTATAATACACTTCTAAGAGCAAAATTATAATTTTAACTATAAATAATAAAATGAATTATTTTCTATCATAATGTGTATTTGAAAGTGTTTGTGATACATCCCTTGAGTTAGTGGCAATAATAGTTTATATTTTCAAGAGTTGAAAATTTAAGACATGGATTTTCATTATTAACTCAAAAAATGCTCCCGATCGTAGGATCATCATGAGGATGGTGATTGATTTGGAAGGTTGGTGTACGATCACTTCTTTAGGATAGATAAGTCTTGAGTCTATGATGTAGAGACATTGAAGCGAGAGTATAGGTACTTGTTAAAGAACGAGGGCACTGAGCGTGACCACCTCGAGCAGTCATAAGGAAGTCTACCTTCTCATCGATGACTAGCTCGAAGCTGTAGTGATGTGTCTGATTTTTTGACCTAAGATGTATCGGCAGTTCACCTTGCGGGTGTTATAGTTTGACTACACCATAACACAATCTCCTAGCCATTTGAAACCCTGAGGTGTATGTTGGCTATAGCATGTTCATTGTAGAAATTGGATTGCACCAATAGGGGATCTATCTACCTCGGTAGAAGAGGAGCAGCCCTATGATGATCATGAGAATCAAGTCCATAAGCCCATGGCCATGGCAAAGTAAAATAATAGAAAGAGTTTCTATTAGGATTTTCACATTGGACTTGAATCGAATGATTAATTCATATGATGAAAATTAGGGTTTGACGAGATCACCTTAACCCTAATCTGATCAGGGCTCAAGATAAACGAACTTAATCACAAAGGTAACTGCATCGAGATGTTCACTTTCAGTTCTGATGGGTTGCCACTATATACTGCCAGGTATCACTAGTAGATTTTGGAAGCAATTAGAATGCTTTGGATGATCGATCATACTAGTTGTTTGAATCAAAAAAGTTCTGATCCATCGAAAAGTATTTCAATAATGTTGATGATAAAGATCATGGCATATCCCATTACCATACAGAATTGAATCTAACTGGATCACACAAAAAAGGGTTTGGATCTGGATATCATCAATTGGATTAATCCAATTCAATTGATTTGAATAAGATTCAATTAGGTTCAATAAAATCATGCTAGCACACTATTAAGCCTAATGTTCTTCTTTTATAATCATTAAAACTTATCTCAACTGAGCTAAATGTGTTTAGGCTCACTTAGAAACCTTTATTTGGTCTGACTGGAGCTTGTCGAGATCAAAAAAGGGTTGTCTTAATTTATAAGATAAATCTGAGACAACACCTGCCATTTTCAATCACCTGCTAAATTTTATCTTTGGACTTTGGTCAAATGTTAACCTTTGATATTTTGACATCTGTCCTGTGTCATGCACCCATAGGAAAGAACCTTGGCTCTTATCCTCCTACTAAAAAGTAGACAAACAAGGGGTGCATGCCTAGGAAGGCGTGTGCCTGATGAGGATAAGGTTTGGAGTCCCATACAGATGGGACTCTAGTTGCTTCAGGAAATCAACCTAGATGGCATCAAGAAGACTTATTTGACCCAGTCTTAGTGCCATCTAAGGAGAGTTTTGAGAGATTCTAATCTAATTAGATCAGATGATGTCATCCCACCAATCAGATTTAGATCTGATTGCATAAAGGGTCGTGATTGATCGGGATGATGTGGCACTACGTGGTGCAGCAAGGTCTATATGAACCCTATCTATGCCTAGAATTTAGAGCTTCTGCTTTAGCCCATGCCACAAAGCTTTTCTCCCTCCTTCTTCATGCCACCCTTTAGTCCTCTTTCTCCTCTCCATGCCCAAGAGGTTTTGGGTATGAGTTAGGTGTGATCCAATCAAGCAAAAGGCGATAGAAAAGGAAGAAGACAGCACTATAGCAAGAGACAATGATTATTCTTCAAAAGAGTTTTTGAAGATCTTCAAGATCAGATCTAGATCTAATTTTTGGAGGATTGATTGAGAAGGAGAAGATCTCTAGATCCTGTCCTAGTGGATACCAATAGAGGCCAAGTGCTTGCGTGGCTACGTCCAGAACCTCAGGCATCCAAAATAAAGGTATAATTAAATTAGATTTAATTTAATTTTTATTTTATTTTATTTTATCAGATCAATAAGATTAGATCTGATTAGGATCTTAGAGAAAAAAATTTTGAAATATTGCTCTTAATCCAATCAGACCTGAATGAATCTGACCCAAAAAATAAGGTTTTCCATTTCACTTAGAACATGGCTTATATAGTAGATCAGCTTCTAAATTTTTGCCTCTTTCCTAATTAGAATGGCTCCAATGGTTATGAGAGATACCGCCAAGTAATTGGAACATCTCTTCACTAGGTTCGAGCTTCAGAAGAAGGAGAGGTGTGTTGAGGTAGTTCTTTAACTCTTCAAATGCCTGCTGACATTCAAGGATCTGGCATAAGTTTTTTGGTTGCTTGAGCACTTCGAAGAAGCGCATATAATATTTCGTGGATCTCAAAATGAAGTAATTCAAAGCTGTAATCTTTTCTATCAGGTGTTGGACTTTCTTTATTGTCTTCGGAGCTATCATTTCTTGGATGCCTCAAATCTTTTCAAAATTTATCTCAATGTCATGCCTCGACACCATGAATTCCAAAAACCTTCTCGAAGTTATTCTAAGAGTATATTTGATTGGATTCAGCTTCATCTTGTATTGTCAGAGTGTGTTTAATATCTCCTCAAGGTCGGCAATGTGATTTATTGATGATTGGCTCTTGACAGGTATGTTATCCACGTAGACCTTCATGTTGCAGCCAATCTGCTCCTTAAAAATTTTGTTTACCAAGTGCTAGTATATAGCACCTATATTTTTGAATCCAAAGGACATAACCCTATAATAATAAAGATCATGGTCAGTAATAAAAGCAATTTTTTTCTCATCTTCTAGTACAATCTGGATTTGATTGTAGTTGAAAAAGGCATCCATGAATGTATGGAGCTCATGGCCCAAGGTTGCATGCACTAGTTAATCAATTCTGGATAGAGGATAGCTCTCCTTTGGACAGACCTTGTTTAAATCAATGAAATCTATACACATCTTCACTTATCATTCACCTTCTTGACGAGAACCATATTGGCGATCCAATCTGAGTAAGAGACTTCTCGAATGAATCTGATCTTGAGGAGCTTATCAATGTCATCCACAATCGCCTTTTGCTACTTGGATGCAAAGCTGCGCATCTTCTGCTTTACGAGTCAACATTTAAAATCTACACTCAGGTGATGTTTCATTACTTTAGCATCAATCCCAGGCATATCTGTAGATACCCAAGAAAAGATGTCTACATTCCTCCATAGAAAGATGATGAGCTGCTTTCTAACTTCTTCTCCTAGGTTGGAGCCAATCTGAAGAGTATGGTCTTCATTTTCATTATTTAGAGAGATTGCAATAAGATAGTCAATTGGTTCCCCTTGTTCTTCAGTCAGATCATTGTGGACATCAAGTCCATCCATCGAACAAAGGTCTGGCTGCTTCCCTCCTTGTAAAGTAATTATGTAGTAATGTCGTGCTAGAGCTTGATCTTCTTTGACTTCTCTGACCCCATATTCTATCGAGAATTTCATCTTTAGATGGTAAGTTGAGTCCATAGCCCGAAGTGCATTCATACCAGATCAGTCAAGAATTGCATTGTAGGAAGAAAGAGCCTTTACCATCAGAAAATCAACCGAAGCTTTGGACTACTTTGGGTATTGACCTACAATGACTAGTAAGATAATTACTTCTTAGACCGATATAGCATCACCAGTGAATTCCACTAATGGAAAACTTATTGGTCCCATACGATTACCAGGTATAGACAATTTAGAAAAAGCATCGTAAAATAAAGCATCAACAAAGCTTTTATTATCAATTAGAATGCAGTGTACATCATAATTAGCAATATTTAGAGTAACTACAACTGCGTTATTATGTAGAAACTAAATCTCTTGTGCATCTTCTTCAGTGAAAGCAATGATTCCTAATTTTTATGCTTCTTCACCCCACCACTAATCCATTAGCCTCCCCCTGCTGATGTCCCCTTATTGATGATTCCAAATGGGGGCCAATCTTCTTGTGGTTCATCCTTCCAAGGCAGTTCTAGTTAAGGCAGGGCTCTTAGCTGATCTTCTCTCCTTTCCAATCGACATCAAAGGAATCAGTCCGGTCGGCCTCTTTCAATTGGCTCCTTGATGTTGTCTTAGAGGTAAATGCATTCCTTAATATCTTGATCATGATCATGATGGTACAGACAGTACTTATTGGGGTTGCATTTGGCTAGATGAGATCACATCTTTTCCAACTTGGATAGTTGCTTCTTAATTTCCATCAGCACTTAGATTTTTGGAGCATTCAGAGGAGAATAGTTGTGAAATCTTCTGAAAGGGGAGCTTCACTGCATCCTTTGATCTAGACTTTTCGATCGACGAGCTCGAGGTGGAGTTTAGGCCCATCCATGCTTTAGGGGATTCCAAAGCATGGCTGAGCTTCACTTGGCTTTTCTTTAAGTGCAGGCTTGTTAGATTCTCCTGCTTGCCACTCTCCCATGGCCTCTTAATCAGAAAGCTTGAAAGCTTCCTCTATCTGGGCATAGCCTTTCACCCGAGCCAACATATCGATGAAATTCCAGGGATAGTTCTTCTCCAAGAAGAATAGAAGATCATTCTTCAGAAGATCATCCTTTAGCATGGCCATAGCAACAAACTGGTCCAAGTTGCGGACCTTCAATGTAGTAGTATTGAAATGGCTGACAGAAGCTCAGATGGACTCTCCTTCCTTCTGCTTGATATTGACAAGAGAGTCTAAACCTCATCTTTAGCACCTGCTATTAACAAAATGAGCCACATATTGATGGCTCAACTGGTCAAAGAAAAAGATGGTATCCAGTTAAAGCCTGAGTATTAGTTCCTTGCTGCTTCCTTCAAAGTAGAGAAAAAGGCTCAGCATAGAATGGCGTCAGGCATGCCATAGAGCAACATCATAGTCCTGAAGGCTTCAAGATGGTCGATAGAATCCAAGGATCCATCGTAACTCTCAAATTAAGAGAGTTTGAAGTTTGGCAGGATGGACTCTTGAATGATCTAGGTGGAGAATGGGGGGTCGGTGTAGATATATGTCGTCCTTACGGATGGGGCAGCATGGCAGAGTTTCTCAATTCATCGATTAATTTCTTGAAGCTTCTAATCGAGAATATCATCTTGATCATGAATTTTGAAGTATGGCTGGTTGAATGGGGGTAGGGACCTTCTGAAAGTGGAATCATGATCGAAACAGGAGCTCTCTACTCTCTACTTTTCCTCTCTAGGGATTATCGATTGGTAAGTACCATAAATTTACCAATAAAAATATTAATTTATCAATTAATTTATATTAATATTTAAGAATTAATGATCAATTTATATATAATTTTTAAGAAATTAATATTTTTATTAATTAAAAAATTAATTAAAAAATAATAAAAATTAAAAAATAAAATTTTATAATAAAAAGAAAGAGCTCATTTTTTAATCATAATAAAATAAGTTTCAAGCAAAATGAAGCTAAAATGGAGAAGATATGAATTTTTTAAAAAATAAAAAAAATAAAAATTAAATAAAAAAAGAAAAATGGCTCAATTGGCTTAAGCCGACGTGCCATGCCAATCACATAAGCCGACTCAGCCGCGAAAGCCATCAACTGGTCTACGATCCAGGCATGGACCGCCAGCTCTATAGAATTTGACAAATCATGGAGCGACACGTGGTAGACCTAGACCCTTAAAGGGTGCACAGAAATCTATCGTGGCTCACGGGATATTTTGGACTTTTCACTTGGCAACAGAAGGTGCTAATTGATTAAGGTGTACGGTGAAGCCGATCCATGCGGTCCATGAGAACAGTAATTACGCGATCGGATGGTTGCAGCAGCTTGCGGTCAAGATCGGATAGTGGAGGGAGTTATTCTACATTAGACTTCACATGGATCGCCATCCAATGACAGCGCTCGATCCAGGGGATGATCCGACGGTCCAAAATGCTCTCGATAGTGATCAGGACTTCCGACGCATGATCAATGGCCAGATTTTTTCCATCAAAGTGTGATCGAATGGCCAGAATTTAATCCGACCTGATCTAGGCTGATACACATCTAATTTTGATGATTTTTGGTCCGTTGGATTTCTATCAATGGCTAGATTTCATCCAAAGCAATAGAATTCATCCAGAACTACTTTTAATCTAGTTCTCACTCAAATTTCTCCATATTTTGATGATCAAAGAGCTCCTTAGTCCCACATTGCCCAGAAGAAAACTCTTCAGCCCTCCTAGCTCTATAAAAGGACCTCAGGCCTCTAGAAATCAACTTCTTTGATCAAGGTGAAGCTTTAGTACAGGATGAAGCTTGGCTTTGGGTTAATGGCTACTTCGAGGCAACTGATGCCGAGAGAACAAGCTAGGCTTCTACACCATCTTTCCACCCATGCCGATCCAAGATCAAAGATCAGGCTATTTTATTTTATTTTATTTTCAAATTTTATATATTTAAATTCTAAAATTTTAATTAATAAAATTTTATTTTTTTTGCACTTTAATTTCATGCTCTTTATTTTTATTATAATTTAATTTCTATACTTTAATTTTTACTTTTTATTTTATTGCAAATAGATGCTAAGATCTAACTAGTAGATCTTTGTACCAAATTTAAATTTCTGCACCTGTTAATTTTTATTTCTGACTTCACTTTTGATTCCAAAATTCAAATCTTTTTTTTTTTTAAAAAAATCAAAGATTTTAAATCTAAAATACTACATTTCCTATGGATTCGATCCGACTCACTACTATCTACATATTTTTAATTATTTTAAGAAGTTGGATTAAACTGATAAATACGGTGTCTTAATGATAACATCGCATTCCTATTAAGTTTTTGGCACCATTGCTGGAGAAGAAATAGATGCTATTTATTTTTATTTCTTTGATATTTTTGTAAATTAATTATAATTTTTTTATAATATTGCTTACTAACTTTTTATTTATTTATTTTATAGAGAAAAAAAGAAGGAAAAAAGAAGAAAGCATCTACTTTTGGTGAGATCAATCATAACCCTAGTCTTCTCTTCTTTTTATTTATTTTATTTATTTATTTACTTTATTTTCAAATTAATTAAAAAAACTATTTAAACCTAATTAAAAGCTTCATGATATGATTAAAAATCCTAACTGTTTAGAGCATGCATTATATTAGTTTTATTTTTATTTTTTGGTGATTGCTGGAGGCAAGGTAAGCCTTTCAGAATTCAATTAGTTGCATGCATATAGTTTAAATTGCATAGAATTTTTGATTGAAAATTTTTTATGCATATTCATATTAAACCAAATTAAGGGCACAACTCAATTAAACAAGATAGGGTGGGAATTTGATCATCCTTCTTTGGCCAATAAATAACCAACCAGCATTCTGCATTGATCTAAGCCTTTAATTTTAAAACCAATTAGACATCAGCCCTAGGAGCTCGAGTTCAATAGGACAATGAACCCTAAGAGTTGAACTAGGTTAAGATTAGTCAATTTGACTGATGTCTAGGAAAGTGGTTCAAGATCGACTTGGCCTGAAAGAAGGTGGTTTCTAATTTATTCCGTTAGCTTACCTGGCCAAGCACAATTGGTATCTAAGGTAAGCAATGGGGGAACTCCCACCGACCTTACATTTATCTGGCCAGTTGATTGGCTATCCTACACTTGGAGTGCTTGAAGGCTGACTTAGAACAGTTAAGAGCTATCTAGGTCTAGGCTGATCGTAGGTTAGGATTAATTTATTTGAAACTTATTTAAAAATAAAAATTTTTACTTTAGATATTTTCAATCTCTATTGCCCTGATATAAGGTTTCCCTGGCATAACGGAAAGTTATATTGCATTGTTGTCCTAGGATATGAAAAGGTTGAATTAACTTAGAACTTAAAAAAGAGAGTTTAAAAAAATAATAATAAAATAAAATAAAATAAAATAATAAAAAAAGATTGAGGATATTAAGAATATAGTGAATTCTCCAACATTCGTATGGAGAAGGACATCAGGTCGACTAGTCAAAATGGATTTAGTTCCTATTTCAAACACTACAACCTCAACATCCACAATGGATTTAGCAAATCAGCCTCAGCCTCAAAAATCCTTAAGGACTTATGTTATCTAGTTGGTTCCGTCCAATCCTCTTGTATCAGATTACCTCAACCCACAATAAATAACTTTGAAATTAAACCTCAAATCATTAACATGCTTCCAAAATTCATGGAAATAGAGGATACATATATATTCATTAGGAAATTTGAAGAGCTTTGTGCAACTATGAAACTACAATAATTATTAGAGGATGAAATCAAACTAAGATTAATTAATTTTGCCCTTAAGGATAATGCCAAAAAATGGCTTTATAGTCTTCCAAATCAATCTATCACGACCTAGGAGGGCTTTGTGAGAATATTCTTAAAAAAAAAAAATTTCTCATCATAAAATAGCTAGAATTAGAAATGAAATAAACCAATTCTATCAACTAGCTAGTGAATCATTTTGGAAATACTTCAATCGATTCAAGAATCTCTTGACTGAATGCCCATACCATGGAATAGAAACTTGGAGACTATGCCAAATAATTTATGAAGGATTAGATTCAAATTCTTGAACAATGCCAGAGTCCATATGCCAGGGATAATTTATGTACAAGGAACCAAATGAAGCCTGACAAGTTTTAGAAGACCTAGTCAAGAAAAGTTTACAATGGAAAACAACTAGGAAACCAGAGAAATCCACATCTTTAAGAGGTAAAATTTACCAAATTCAAACCTTCCTAGCTACAGAAGCCAAAATTGCAACTTTGACACATAGGTTAGACGCCTTAGAACTTCAAAGACCAGCCCAAGTTTCTACACCCATGTGCAACGGGTGCAATGCACTAGACCATGTCCTTGAGAAATGCCCCCTCCCAATGAACAAATTAGATAATGGATGTGCACAAGTAAATGATGCCAGATATTAAAGATTGTTGAATAATCCTTATGCACCCACTTACAATCCAGGTTGGAGGAATCATCCAAATTTTTCATGGTCACAAAATCCAAATGTAGGTAGTCCAAGTTTCAATTAGCAGAATCCAAGGCCTAATCCTATGATAAACACCCTGCCACCACCAGGCTTTAATATTAATGAAAAGAAACTTAGTTCTTTAGAGAAAAGCTTGGAAATCCTAGCTAAATCTAATGCTGACACCAATGCTACCTTAAGCAATTTCATGAAAACCATGGGCCAAATTCTAAATTCAAATTCTTAGGCCATAGCCCACTTAGAAATTGGTTAGCTGACATCTACTATAAATGAACGTAAACGAGGTAGGCTACCTAGCCAACCTGAACCCAACCCCAAGAATCAAAATGGTAGACCATTTCAAGTAAACCAGGTTAATCAAGTTAATGCTATTCATTCCTTGAGATTAGGAAAATAAGTGGATAATAAGGTAAATACACCTGACACTAGAGAATACTTAAGTGCTGAGTCTGTTGAACCTCCTACTGAACCATTCATAGAAATGACTAAACCATCACCCGAGTCATCAAAAGAAGAAGCACCCAAAGTAGAGTTGAAATCCCTCCTTGAGCATCTCAAGTATGTATATTTAGGTCCAGAGAAAACCTTGCCTGTAATTATTACATCAGACCTGAATCCTAACCAAGAAGAGGAATTATTAGCGATCTTAAGAGAAAATCAAGAAGCAATAGGCTGGACCATGGCAGACATTAAAGAAATAAGCCCTTCCATAGTTCAAAATAAAAATTTTGAGGAATTGGTTAGTACTGAGACTAACCACATAGAAAAACCCGAGCCAGGAATTAGTACTGATGCTAGTTCCAATTTAAATGAGATAGAAAAAGGAGAAAAGAGAATAGATGATTTATCCAAAACTTATAAACCTAAAAGCCTATTTTCTTCAACCCTAGAAGCCAGTTCTTCTTACAAAAATCAAGGGGCATGTAATGAAGAGTCAACGAAGTTGTTTAAGCAAGATCACATTAATTTACCTTTAGAATTAAAACTGCCTTTTGTCACCATTCTAACACCCATTTAATCAAACTCAACTCCTAATACAAAAACTCCATTCATGAGCATTTTAGAAGAACAAATAGGAGAAATTCTTAATAAACATGAGCCTAAGAATGGGATCATAAATTATGTTCCTAAAATTAACAATGATTATATCAATAATGGGATTATAAATCAACTTTCTGAGATTGGCAATCCAAAACCATTGAAATTTGTCAATCCAATATTTGACATAGGATAGTTAAGCTGCATTGTGTCTGGCTGAAGATGGTAAACATAGCACTTGTTGGAAGGCAACCCAATATTTAATTTTCTTTAGTTTAATTTATCTTTGTAGTTGATTTTCTTTTTAGGATAATTTGAATAAGTTGGAGGGTATTGACTATCAGGATATTTTTTTGCCTGTAGCCATGCTGAAATTCATCCACACATTGCTTGCTGTTGTAGCCTATTTCAATTATGAAATATGATAGATGGATGTGAAAATGACATTCTTAAATAGGTATCTTAAGGAAGATATCTATATGAAATAGCTGCTAGGATTCACATCCAGTGATAATGATTACAAAGTATGCAAGCTGTAAAGGTCCATATATGAACTTAAGCAAGCATCTTAAAGTTGGAATGCTCATTTCAATGATGTAATCAAATCATTTGGATTCATCAAGAACAAGGAGCCCTGTATTTTCAAAAAAATCAGTGGGACCACTGTTGTCTTCCTCGTACTGTACGTGGATGATATCCTTCTAATTGGGAATGATATTTTCATGTTGACTATAGTTAAAATATGGTTGTCTAAGGAGTTCTTTATGAAAGATCTAGGAGAGGCATCATTTATTCTAAAAATTAAGATCTATAGGAATAGACCGAATAGGATGCTGGGTCTCTCATAGAAAATGTACATAGAGGAGGTGCTGAAGAGGTTTAGCATAAAAAACTCCAAGAGGGGTTTAGTATCCTTCAGACATGGCATTCATCTCTTCAAGAAGATGTGCCCTAGCATACCTAAGAAGATTGAATGCATGAGCAAGATCCCTTATGCTTCAGCAATAGGGAGCCTCATGTATGCCATGCTATGTACGTGACCTGATATTGCCCATGTTGTGAGTGTCACGAGTAGATATCAGTCAAATCCAGGTGAAGAGCACTAGACTTCTATGAAATATACCCTTAAGTACTTGAGAAGGACTAAGGATATATTTTTAGTTTTTGGTAATGGAGAACTCTAGATCTAAGGTTATACACGAAGGAAAAAATCTATTTTTCGGATCAGGTTCGTTCAAATCTAATTGGATCAAGAGGGATATTTCAAAATTTTTTTCTCTTAGATCTAAATTAGATCTAAGACTCTTCAGATCTGATTTTATCAATCTGATAAAATAAAATAAATTAAATTAAATTAAATCTAATTTAATTATACCTTATTATGGGTAATCCTATTATCTTATGATGATCCCGACATTTGCTTGAGATTCTGGATGCAGCCATGCAAGTCCCTGGCCTCTATCGGTATCCACTCAGATAGGATCTGAACATTTTCTCCTTCTCAATCTATCCTTCAAAAATCAGATCTGGATCTAATCTTGAAGGTCTTCAAAATAGATTTTGAAGATCAGCTATTGTCTTTTGCAGCAGTGCTGCCTTCTTCCTTTCTTGTCGCCTTTCTCTTGCTCGGATCGCACCAAACTTGCACCCAAAAACTCTTGAACGTGGATAGGAGAGAGAGGATCTATAGGTGCCATGAAAAGGGAGGGAGAGAAGCCTTGTGGCATGGGCAAAGGGGTAGAACCTCTTTCTTTTAGGCATAGATAGGGTTTATATAGACCCTACTACAGCATGCAGTGCCACATCATCTCGACTAATCATGGCTCTTTATGCAATCAGATCTAAATCTAATTGATGGGATGAAATCATTTGATCCAATCAAATTAGAGTCCCTCACAAACCTCCTTAGGTGGTGCCAACACTGGTCAAAGAGGACTCTTTGGTGCCACCCAAGTTGAAAGCATGAAGCAACCTGGAGTTCCATCTATATGGGACTCCAGGCATGATCCTCATGGGGCACATGCCTCCCTAGGCATGCACTCCCTCCCTTTCTACTTTTTAGTAGGGGGACAAATCCCCATGTTCTCTTTTATGGGTGCATGACACATGGGCAGATGTCTAAGTGTCAACGATCAATGTTTGACAAAAGTCAAAGGACAAGATTTAGCAGGTGACGAAAAATGGTAAGTGTTGCCTCAAATTTATCTCATAAATTAAGACAACAAGAGAGAGATTGCGCTACTGCAAAAGGATGACTGCAGATCTTCAAAAGAGTTTTGAAGATCCTCCAGATTAGATCCAGATCTGATTTTTGGAGATGTGATAGAGAAGAAGAGGATCTCTAGATCCAACTAGAGTGGATACCGGTAGAGGCCAGGCGCTTGCGTGGCTAAGATCCAGAACCTTCCGCTGCAATCAGGATCATCTACAGGGTAATAGGATTACCCAAATTAGGTAAATTAAATTTGATTTAATTTATCTTATTTTATTTTATTTATTAAAATAATAAGAATCAGATCTAAAATATATCAAGATCTAATTGAGATCAAGAGAAAATTTTTGAAATATATCTCTTGATCTAATCAGATCTGGACGAACCTGGACCGGGAAATCAGGATTTCCCTTCAGATGATAGAGATCACGACGTATCCCAATATCATACAAAACTGAATCTAATTGGATCACACAAATAAGAATTTAGATCTGGATATTATCAATTGGACTAACCCAGTTCAATAGATTTGAATAAGATTCAATTAGATTCAAGAAAATTGTGCTAGCACACAATTGAGCCTAATGTTCTCCTTTAACAATCATTAAAAGCTTGTTTCGACTGAGCCAAATATATTTGAGCTCACTTAGAAACTATTACTTGATCTGATTGGAGCTTGTCTAGGTTAGAAAAGAGTTGTCTTAATTTATGAGATAAATTTGAGGCAACACTTACCATTTTTCGTCACCTGCTAAATCTTGTCCTTTGACTTTTGTCAAACATTGATCGTTGACACTTAGACATCTGCCCAT